>JAEANM010000655.1:0-33535 GCA_017656035.1 Myanophis thanlyinensis
AGAGGACGAGAAAAAAATAGTTTCTACTTACGAATTATGTTCCAAGATACGAAAGTATCTTGTACTTGTTCTCAAGCAGCGGTGGGGGGGCAGGGGTGGTGGTGGGGAGGCGGTGGGGGGGGCGGCAGCAGGGGTGGTGGTGAGCGATGGGGGCGGGGGGCAGTGGGCAGCCGCGGGGGGGGCGCAGCTCCGCAGCGGCTCTTCTCCCGCTGCCCAGGTGCTGCTGATGGGAAAAAGCGGCTCCTGCAAGACGAGCATGCGCTCCATCGCGGGATTTCTAAATCCTGCGATGCCATCGCGGGATTTCTAAGCGCGATGGAGTGCATGCTCGTCTTGCCGGAGCCGCTTTTCCCCATTTGCCCAGACATGACATGTCCACTTTTTATGTCCAGTCCAGGGCGTCCAGGTGGGTTTTATAAATTTATAAAACCCACCCAGACGTCCCGGACTAGACGTAAAAAGTGGACATGTCCGGGCAAAAGAGGACGCTTGGTCACCCTAGTCATGTGACTGGGTGGACAGTTTTTGTAAGCAGGGCATTAAAGATTAGGGTAGAAACAACAACAGCATGTTTTTTCTTGCCTTCCTTACAGGATTAACCCTGTAAAGTGGAGGCGGGGAAGAGATTTCTTCTAACAACCGGTTCTCCGAACTGCTTAGAAAATTTACTACTGGTTCTAGTGAACCTGCTAGAACCTGCTGAATTTCACCTCTGCTTCAAAGACTGTCATTTTAAAACACTGTCCTACTTTCTGAATGAGCAAGAAGAGGGAGGGGAGATTCTCTTTTATATAACTCAGCCCTAAACTATAAAAACAAGTACCAAAATTTGGAATTTAGCACAGAAATAAACCATCAGTAAAATTTAAATACAATTAATATTAGGCACTTCAACAAGATTACTTTTACTACAGCAATTGCATCTTCAACATTATCTATTATTTATTTAATTTCTATCCTTTTGTTATTTTTACAAATAACTCGTCACAGTGGCAAAAAATTTCCCAACATGCCTTATTCCTATTTTCCCTACAACAACCCCCGTAAGATGGGTTAGGCTGAAGCCCAAAGTCACCCAACTGGCTTTCATGGTTAAGGTGAGACAGAACTCATGGCCTCCCGCTTTCTAGCCTGATGCCTTAACCACTAGACCAACCTGGCTGTCTAACCCTGTTCGTCTAAAAGCTTTGGAGCCAGTACTCTCTTCCCAGGCCAAGAGGATTTCATACACCAACCCAATTTTTCTCACCAGATGTTGCTAGTCTTAGTCTGGTCGACGATCAGCAGGTTGCCATGGACTTCATCAATCAATTCGGGGGCTACCCAGCGTAACGGAACCCATAGTTGGTCGGCGGTCACAAAGTAGTCATCCTGCCGGGCATGCAGGGCCAAAGGGAGAGCACATCAATTAAACCAGCAACAACGCCACCTGCTCTCTCATTCCTGGTCCTAAGTTGGAGCTTCCAAACCCATTTGGCACTACTGAACATCTCCAGCAATTGCTCCTAGCCCATGGGTGTCAAAGTCGATTTCATTGAGAGCTGCATCAGAGTTGTGTTTGACCTTGGGGGTGCTGGGATGGGTGGGACTGGGGTGGGCGTGGCACACAGTCTCCCCCCCCCCTCACCAAGTTCCATTTTCACTGGCAGAAGGCTGCAGGAGGCCATCGTGGCTGAAAACGAAACTCAGTTTTCACTGGCAGAGTTCACAGGCTGATTTCTTCACTGTTTCCAGGATCTAAGCACCCCACAGGCCGGATCCAGCCCATGGGCCTTGAGTTTGACACCTAG
The DNA here is from genome assembly GCA_017656035.1 of Myanophis thanlyinensis. Classification (NCBI taxonomy): domain Eukaryota; kingdom Metazoa; phylum Chordata; class Lepidosauria; order Squamata; family Homalopsidae; genus Myanophis; species Myanophis thanlyinensis. The sequence continues at coordinate 1,791 of JAEANM010000655.1, forward strand.
CCGTTTCACCTCTCCAACTCAGTCATTTGGCCCTCATTTATTAATTTTTATTTTATTTGAAATACTTCTAGTTTGTCTTGTAGAATACAGATCTTCCAAAAGCATCTTATGGAATAAACAAACAATATCTATACAATTGAATAAAAGTTAGGAGGGTAATGCAAAAGCAACACCCCCCCCAAAAAAAACCCCTCCCCTAAAAACACTACTTAAGGCAAGATCATAGAAAACAGGTAAGTCTTTCAAACGGTAGTGATGAGGGTTCTTGAACTTCGTTTGTCAGGATCATTCAAGAGATATATGTCTATATGTCCAGAAAGGTCTCTTCTCTTGCAGCTGTCAATATGAATGCTCCTAGGGATCAGGCCAATAGTAAAAGCCTTCTTTGCTGTCTTAAAGTATGAGCAAGTGGGTGCAGGTGCTTCGTTATGTTAGAGGGCTTAGATTTTAAGGAGTTTTTTTTAATATTACAAAGAGCACATTAAATGCAGCTTGGAAATGCACTGACAGATTCATCTCATTTCCAACAGTACTGGCCCAACCAGCTTCTGCAGCAGCTTAAATTTTTTGAGCCACCTTTAAAGGCAGCCACATATAAAATATTTATATATGAATGAGGAAAACATATTCAAAATGTATATATGCATAAGATCCCGTGCGTGAGTGTGCATTAGCGTCTGATATACCTAGGTGTATTGTGTCCTGTCAATTTTAGCCATTTTCCCCTCCTTCCCGAGATCCTCTCTCAACCATTCCTGAAAGAGAACTGGTTTCATTGATAGCCTTTCAAATCCTCTCCAAACCTTGCCAATTGCAAGTGGTCTCACTCCCTGTTCCCCCCCGCCCCCCACCAGTTCCCTACCCCCAAACAGACTTACTTTGTATTTGCAGTGAGAAAGGCCATAGTCACCAATTTTGACAGTAAGGTCAGCTGTGAGTAAGCAGTTCCGCAAGGCCAAGTCACTAGACAAAAGAAATATCCAATAGAGTTTATCCATGAAGCATGGAAGGACCATTATGATGCAGATTAGATTAGCAGCAGAACTCCTAAACTAGGGAGTGGCAACTGTTGTGCAGGGCAGAATTGCTAATCAGCCTTTATTACTTAGTTTATTAAAGGCATATCTCTGATTAGCCTTAGAAATATGTCAAGAAATGAATCCTTAAAAAGAAGCAGTTGGTATATGCAACAATATACTAATTGGGAGAAGTTCTGCTTTCTCTCAGTCTCTCAGCTTGATTTTCTAGCAAGATCCTCCTACCATAAAACCATGTGTTTAAGTGTTTTGATTGACAGATGGAAGCAACTGATCACCTGTAGAGTTTTCAAGGCCAGACCTGAGCATGGTCTGACTCTAGCAACTTTAAGAATAACACAGAAAGCAGGTATCAATAATAATGACAGGAACCCACCTCCTGCTCGACTAATGAGTGTGCGCTCTACAAGAATTAACAAAAACTATGCCACATAAAATTTCTATTTCTGAATCCAGTTGTTTTAAAAGAAAACCACTACATGTTTATCCACAAACCCTGAATACAGGTAGTCCTCAACTTACAACCACAATTGAACCCAAAATGTCGCTAAATGAGACATTTGCTAAGTGAGTTTTGCCCTGTTTTATGACCTTTTCCCACAATTGTTAAGTGAATCACTGCAGTTGTTATGTTAGCAACATGGCTAATCTGGCTTCCCATTGTTTTGCTTGTCAGAAAGTTGCAAAACTGGAATCATATGATGCCAGGACACTGCAACCGTGATAAATTTGAGTCATTTGCCAAGAATCTAAATTTTGATCATGTGACTATGGGAATACTAAAATTGTAAGTGTGAAAAATGGTCATAAGTCACTTTTTTCAGTGCTGTAGTAACTTTGAATGTTCCTAAATGAACTGTGTAAATCGAGTTCTATCTGTATTGTTCTTTAACATGGGTTGAGGATTCTCAGAGCAGAGATGCTCCCCTGAGTAAGCACACTGACTCTAATTTTTGTGAGCTGAATAACAAAAAGGAGCTGCCCACCATGATTCTGCTTGGATCCTTATTTTGTCCTCTGTCTTAGCTATCTCCCTCAAGAGAAAATATTTCCTTTAAAAATATGGTAAATGGCCATGTTTTTTGGGGGGGAAACCAAAACCAAAACCAAAAACAATTTCAGCCTTTCCTTCCCATTGATGGCACATAGTTATCTATCAGTGGTCATGATGGTAGTTACAAGCTGTTCTTCCAACTGCACGTAAGCATGCTATGGTACGTGGTATGGGTCAACATCTTTTTTTCCATCTTTTGCGATTTCAAAGAACTGCTGAGCCCAACTATCAGTAGAGCTGCTTTTTTAATTTATTTTTTTTAGGAGAGAAGATCAGTACAGCACAAATGGGCCCATTTCTCTTCCTTTGCAAGGCTATGTGACATTTTAAACATTGCTCAATCAAATTTTTATAACCGCTCTGAAAGATAATGCCATTTTTTATAGCTGCGTTAAATATGAAGAGAGAAAGGGGACCGGGGAAGAGAGGCAGAGAAAGAGAATAAGAGAAGCACCTCGAAGCAGCAAATGGCTTAACTTTTAGGCACTATTTTCCCTTCCAGCCAAGTAACCAGAGACATCTATGGCATCCCTGTCTTCTGTCCATTAAAGATGGTCCAGGAGATGGCAAAGCACCCCCCCTTCAACAAAATCACTGATGCTGGAGTCTCCGAGTGCCACTCACTCAGCACCAGGATATTGTTGACGGGGAGGAACGGGTGATAAGCAGAGAGCAGGAACAGCAGAAGTTATCCAGGCTTGTCTGGTTTCTTGCTGGAAGCCAAATGCTGCAACCTGTATCCCCAGACAAGACCACCGGAGGGTGGGGGGAGAAGCTGGTTGGAAAGTCAGTGTGACAGAGAGCATACCCTGTGTACCCCCGCCTAAACAAATGCAAACTTCAGTTACCACAGTACACAATACATCGAGGCTCAAATTCTCCTTTAGTGCATAACTCCCCCCAAAACCTTGGTTTCTTATTCCTAGCCCCTTGCCAGTGCTATTTAAGGCAAAGGCTGCATTGAAATAATCAACACGTTCAGGAAAGTGTAGGTAGAATCATAAAGAAAAAGAGAGTGGGGACAGAATAAAAAAAAAGATAGGGAACGCATTAATATTTAATGCCTATAATAAATGAGTAAGTGAAAGAAAAGTTCTGGGAGTGCACTGTAGCCAGCCAGATAATTGTAAAAAAATTTTAAAAAAAAAATCCAGAAGTGGGCATGAAAGCCTTAGCAGTAGAACAGAATACCGTACTCTCATATATATTTTTACTATCTTTGTCAAATTTTAAAAAGCCCCAGTGGGCAATGTTTACTGCCAAAATTCTGGAATTTTTCTAAAACGGACACATTTGTAGGCATGAAAAAAGGCATTGGAAAGCATGAGAACAGTATTAACAGAAGATAAATTCCAACATATTTCTGAAGATTAACTTCATTATATAAACGCAGTACTTTCCTCAATATCTTATGCTTGTCAGCTTCTATTTTCTAACCCCAATCATTTTACAGAGCCTGCTTTCCAAATTTCAACAGGAGATACCATCATTTGATAAGAAATGGGATGGGACATGACACACAGCCCACAAATTGCCGATCTGTGCTTTTGAAAATTTGTTTTCAGGAAAAGACATGTCCTTGGACCATCACCACTTCCATTCCTAGTCATCAGGCTTCAGATAATATCATACGAAATATCATCAAGGCAATGCTGATATGGAAGGGTCCATAATTCCATGGCAGAAGATGAAGCAGATGAAGTCCTGGAGTCTCCTGGTAAGACTAGAAAAGATTCCTCTCTCAAATCCCACAAAAAGATTAGGCCTTAACCCTAAACTAGTACAGGTAGTCCTCAACTTACAGCAGTTCATTTAGTGACCGTTCAAAGTTACAACGGCACTGAAAAAACTGACTGATGGTCGTTTTTCCACACCTATGAATGTTGCAGCATCCCCATGATCATGTGATCAGAATTAAAATGCTTGGCAACCGGTTCATATTTACGGCGTGGCAGTGTCCGGGGGTCATGTGATCACTTTTTGAAACTATCTGACAAGCAAAGCCAACGGGGGAGGCAGATTAATTTAACAACCATGTTACTAACTTAACAGCTGTGTTGATTCACTTATCGACTGTGGCAAGAAAAGTTGTAAAATGGGCCAAAAGTCACTTAACAAATGTCTCGCTTCGCAACATAAATTTTGGGCTCAATTGTGATCGTAAGTCGAGGACTACCCATATGTCTAAAGACCTATGGATATGTGGATAGTTACCACAGGATAGCTTTGAAAACAGCATTTGCTGCCCCTTTCTTATTTGCTAAGTTCTCCCCAAAAAGTTCTCTTTTCTAAGTTCTCCAGCTAACTATCCTCACTCTGCTAATTCTTGAAGAAAACTATTTTCTGGTGGGGTTTTTTTTTTTTTTTTTGGTGCCCTTAACTTGAAACCATGGCAAGCAAACAAATTCTTCTCAACTTACCTATGGACGTAGTTGTTGCGATGGAGATGCAGCAAGCCACAAGATACCTCGCAGGCCATGCGTTGCAGTGTCAAAGGATCAGGTGCCAGGGCCTCTGCAGCATGGCAGCTTCGTAGATAGCCCTTCAGGTCACCCTGTTGGGGGTGGCAGTAGCATTACCCACAACCATAACTGCCTAAAGATCTCTCTGTGGGGTGTGAGTGGTTGGAGAAGAATAAGGGAGGGGGAGGGAAGCATTTCTGCAATGTGGTAAAAAAAAAATGAGACCACGATGGTTCAGATTTGCCCCCTCAAGATGGAAGGGTGTTGAAGAATTCCTAGCCATATTGGAATTCTGCATCTCTGAGGAGACAGGGATGGAAACCTCTTTTATTTCAGTTCCAAAGGTAAAAGAGGGACATCTCGTCACCTATTGTTAACAAGCCAAAGTAGCTCACTGCCTCGGTGGCGCAGTGGTTAGAATGCAGTACTGCAGGCTACTTCTGCTGGCTGCCTGCAATTTGGCAGATCAAATCTCACCAGGCTCAAGGTTGATTCAGCCTTCCATCCTTCTGAGGTGTGTAAAATGAGGACCCAGATTGTTGGGGGCAATATGCTACCTCTGTAAACCGCTTAGAGAGGTGCTGTAAAGCACTGTGAAGCGGTATATAAGCCTAAACGCTATTGTTATTGCAGAGAGAACAAAAAGGTATACTTCTGTACACTAGAAACATACCTTCTGGTTTCAGATGACCCCAGCAAGAGTCAGGAGACAAAACAGCTCAACAAAAGGAACAGCCCTTTAACCCAACCACACTTTTGTCATTTTCCTGTCCCAAAGCTGAGGGGAAGAGGAAAAATTGTATTTTTTCCCTCCATTTAATGGACTTACCAACGGGCAAAACTCCATCACCAGCAGATAAGGGGTCACCTCCGCACACTGAGCCAAGCACTGCAGGAGATTGGTATGTTGGAGTGCCCTGGGCAGAGAGGTAAAGGGGTGCAAGTGAGACTGGAAGGAAAAGCAAGTGGTACAGTGTAGAGCCAAACAAGGGAGGGCTTGATAAAATGTTCAGAGACGCCAGGGGATTTGGTTTATGGTGGATTAAGGTGCATCAGCATTACAGAATGAGAGAAATCAAAGCAGTGAGGGAATTGCTAAAGATCAAGCAGAGCGATCATAGCCAAGAAGCAGCCCACTAGGCTTACAGGGGACACCTCAACTTAATTAGCTAAGAAAGGGCTTTGTTTGAAGGTGCTTTTTTTCCTCTTTCAAGTAACTTTCATACCAGTTCATGTAAGGACAGGGAAGGGTTCCTATGATGCAACCACAAACTGGCACTGAATAAATGGATCCCAAGCTGTGCCAGCTACCTCATAAACAATAAGGACTGTTTGTTCATGAGTCAGTAAAGTTATTCATTGCTTCCCCGGCGCTGTCCCTCCCCTTCTGTGCATCTTGGTCAGATTCTCTGGATCCAACAAGAGATTTCTTTGCTACTCCAGGATTCGTACCAGGAGAGAAGATGTAATACGGAGTAAGCTGTTTGACATTCAGAAGCTAAAACAGGGCCAGCCCTACTTAGCACTGAGTTAGCACCTAGGAAGCACCTGTAGGTTTGACTAGCAAGTAGAAAGAACCATCCTGAAGAAAGACAACCACAAACTACATTTTGTAAAACTGCCGTTAAAACATCCTGGATGTATCATCAAGAGTGAAGCTCAATTCAAGGATACCTTTATTTGTAATCTTAACTCTAGCTTTTCTTTAAGGATTACAAGCATGTAGAGCCTCTCATAACTTCTCAATATTATTATTATTATTATTATTATTAAATTTATATACCGCCCCCTCTCCCTAGGGACTCAGGGAGGTGTACAGCAGGTAAAAAATACATCAACAACAACTAAAACTATTTGAGGGAGGGACACCCCAAAAGACCCACATTTTCAAAATCCTCAAACCTTGTAAGATTATTTGAAGTTTCATAATATATTGGGTAAGAAGGCTGGAATTTGCCAGTTCTCAAAATAATACAAACATCTTCTATTTGGGTCATTTATTTTTTTAAACTTAACATTTGCACTTTATATAAGAAGAATATGAGTGCTACATTCAGGAAGCTCTGAAGTTCGGCAATCTATCTTTTACTCTTTTGTCAGTGTCGGACCAAATTACAGGCAGTCTTAAAGCTGCTTCTTGCTTTGATCTAGATATATTTTCATCACCATCTTTTATGAGCCAGCCCTGTTCTGTCAACGTGGGAAAGCTGATAGTTTCCATTCACATAAGCCTTATGTTCCCATATCTCATACACAGATCCTCGCTGGAACTGTAACAGCCACAAATAAAAGAACAATTCCAGCAGTAGTATACTCATAGGTGCAGCTCCACAGAAATTTTGTCAGAATGCTGAGGAAATCTAGATTGCCCATAGCCTGCTACTGAAAGGCGTAAGAGAACCTACCTGTAAGGCTGTGCCTCTTCCAAGAACTGCATTTGATCCTGCACGCTGGCACTGGCCTTAAGCTCCTTCACCACCACCTGAGTACTGCTCAACCCTGCATTTACCTCACCGAGGAACACCTAAAATGAAAGAGAGATATATATAGGCACCATGGTCTGAGATCTTGCATTTCTGTTTTAGGGTGATAATGACTCTATAAGCTAGGGACAGCCACCATAGTTGTTATATAAAATTGTATTAATAGATCAATATCCTCTTAAGTAGCCACCAGAGATCCATCATGAAATTTACTGCAATTTGATAATCCAGAATAAGGAATTTGCTAACCCTTCTCTCCCTCAGTTTTTCATGTATGGATATTCTTAAAAAAATACTGGGGAACTTTCATGCATAAGAGCCATTAGTCATCCATGGTACCAAGCCAACATTTTGATCAGTAGTTTTCCAATGTGTGACTACTAATGTTCCACTAGCAATCACAACCCAAGCTTTCTGCAAAGGCACAAGTTCACTCAGCAACTACAGTGATTCAGGACAAACTATGTAGTATGAATTATCTTTATAAGTTGGCCTTAAGTTTTTATGTTGCATATAACAATTTAATTCATGTATTTATTTTGTAATATTTATTCCACTGTCTAGCTCTCAAGTATTTTTCAGATTTATAATACACCATAAAAGAGTCATTTGGTTTCTATGCCCTACTCACCACCTCCCTGCACACAAATTTTTGTTTACTCTGCTGTTAGGCTCCAGGGTCTTAAGGCGACTTTGCTATCAGTTCTTCAGCAGGCTTTCTGTGGCAACTTAATGGAAAACCAGGAGAACTTTCTATAACGCCCAAATAGGAGGCAACAGAAACAAATACAGGAAAAATCCGTGATGCTGCATGGGGTCTATGGGAAGTGCCAGATCTAATCTATTAGTTACAGAGTTATCCTTAATTTTGAACTGCTGCCTCTGCTCTTTTGGCAATTTCCCCTCATTAAGTTGAACAATAACATCCTTTTATTCTTTCCATTCAAGTGCTCACTTTTATGTACTGGGAACTAATGCAGAATTAACATTTTGATTTTTAATTCTGTAAGTTAATATACATATTGTTCCACAATCTCACTCTTCTGCTGCCAAAAGCACTACTCAAAGGGACAGCACCTATGCCTAAGAATCTACTCTATTCTTTCAACTTACTAATTTCACTCCCTTTGGCCTTGGCTCTTTCTCTGTGTCTCCTTTCTTTCTTCCCATCCTTCCTGTGTCAATTGAAGATTAGGGATCAGCCCAGCTTACCTTGCCAAACCATCCATGGCCAATTTCTTTGAGGTATAGCAGACTGTGGCGTCCCAGGTCAGTGGATTTGAGCAACTGCACTGTGAAGGAACACATAGAGCAGTCTGAATTTCTGCACCCTCTTTCTGATAAGTTGGTCGCTGTGCCAGCTTGACTCCATGCTGTCTCATTCTAGCTTCCTGCAGAAGAAGAGGCCTGGGACAACAGCTGCATGCAGGTGCAGATACAGGAAAACCCTCCGAGAAAAGTGGAGATATCAACTTCTGGAACCAGGTCTGTTGCAATTCTTTGCTACACTGGCAGAGTCAAGCTGGGGGCCGAAGAATTTCTCCCAAGCACAGGAAGAAACAAGGAGCGTCCTGCTACCATCAGATATCTGCCTAAGCTTCCAGGCATTAGAAAGCATCTGTTCAGGGTCTACTCAAGCGGACTCTCCCATGTCCCTAATGCAGCAATGCCACCCTTCATTCCCTCAGTGCCAGACACCACTGTTCCCATCACACTGAGAAGCAAAGGCTTTATTGTTGTCCCCGGCAGCGGTGGCTAGAGCTAAACATTGAATCCATTCTTCATGGGGTCCGTTTGGATCACACAATGCTCTACTGGACTACAGAGTGTGGGCAGAGCAGAGCGGAGCCATCGCATGGCTGAGTGGCTCGTCCCTCTCCCTCCTACCCAGTGGGACAACTCTCAGATTCCTCAGTTGCTTCACATGGGAAGGAATGCAGGGCCTGTGGGATCTGGGATAAAAAAGCCCTTTGTCTCCGATGTAGTGGTGGCGGGGGAGCAAACCTTCAGGCAGGACAAGCAACAGCCTCTGCTGAGGTGAAAAGATCAAGGGCGAATGCCCTATCTGGAAGCCTGCTCCATTACTTCTTGTTTTGCCTGCTCCTCAGCTAGCTAATGGGGGAAGTGGGCTGCACGGGCGCCTGTTCTCCAGGTATATGCAACACAGGGAAGGTGCCTTACAAATGCTCATGTCCCCTAAATCAGAATGCCTTGCCATTTTGAGCCCACAAGGTGGCATTGGCCACTCACGCTACAGCATACGTACGTGCAAAACCAGAATAATCCGGAAGATACTAGTTAAGTGGGGAGAGGGAGAGGAGAAAATTTGGAGTATCACTACAAATATGCTGTGCAGCAATAGGTAGGCGCAAAGTTCTAGCGCCCCCCCCCCCCCCAAAAAAAAGAGCAACAGGCACTTAATTAAAGAAAGGACTGCCATTACTAGCTCTCCTCTTCTGTTTATACCTGGCACTAAAATGACTAAAGGAAGATTTGGGATTTCTTACTTTAGGGCCAATGCACAGGATTTTGAAGTAAAAGGTGAGGAAGGAGGACTATACAGCGTTCAGTCTAGGCTATACAATGGAAATATGCAATCTAGGCAGCAAATACATCCTTAGACGTGAGAAGACATTTGACAAAGCATGACTATAACACACAGAGGAATAGGACTCAAGAACCAAGTCATTAGGTGCTCTAAACAAATGGACAGGGGAAAAATATGCTAGAGAAAAAATCCTTTTTTTCCTCGACTGCTTCCAATGGCAACAAAGCATTGATGTCACAGGACAGAGGTAGGCCTACAGGAATTCCATGATTAAAAGAGGATTTGCTCCACCTCAACATATTCTCTATCAAGCAGCTGCAAGTGGGTTGTGGGGGAATCCAGCCAAGCTCATATATTCCCTTAACAAAGGTGGGTTGGAAGATATGAAGCCTGGAGACTTGCAGTCTACGAAAAATGACATCTGAGGCCAAAAGGACAGAAGACATCTAAGCAGTCAACTGCAGAACATGATCTTGGCAGAATAAACCAAGAATGTTGGGCACATACCATTATGAGCCTAGTGTAGTCTCACTTTAGCTCACTGCAGGCAATTCTTGTTACATTAGCTACAATTCCCTCTACTGAATTAAGAACTCTGAACACAGATTGGGGATGTATATAAAACATATCAAGCAATATTTCATGGTAAAAGCTTTCCTTTTACATAGAACGTCTGATTTTCTGGTGAAATGTTCTATGTAACTCAAAAGCTTCCATTTCATTACAGCAGCTGTCACCAACCTGGCCACACTCCAAATGTAAAGGACTTCAGCTTTCAAGATCCTCAGCACAAAGAAACTGGAGCCATAAATACTTGTGTATTTAGTTTTTTTCTAAGTTTTTAGTGTTAAGAGTTATGTGTAGTCCTGTATCCTGCTTTTTTTTTAAATCTATGCTGTCTGATGTAGCACCTTGGTCCTGGGGAAACATTATTTCGTTTCACTGTGTACTGTGCTGTATATTGTTGAAATGACAATAAAGCCTATTTGACTTGACTTGAAAGATTTTTGGCCATAGTCATGCAGGCTACAGGATTCTGAGAATTGAAATCCACACATCTGGAGAGCTTTCTGACCAAAGAAGACTTTATTATTTCATCCCCATAGCCTATAGCAATGAAATAGTAAACTAAACACCAGAATGAAAAAAAGTATATTAATTCAAAACTGATACACTCAACAAAATGAGTATGGTGGCATTAAGGATATTTTGTAAAGAAAAGACTTCCATTAAAAAGGGGTTTTTAAGCAGACACCTAAAGCACTGCGTTTGTGAGATCAAAATCAAACCTCTTTTACAAGGTAGAAAGATCACTACATAAAATGTATACATAAAATATACTCAGAGCAAGGCCATGGATGATGAATAGAGGACATAAGAAGGAATGACATTTATCGCATATGATAGAATATAGTCCTTAATATTTTATATGTACTGAAACTATTAAGAATATGGAGCAGAAATTACCCTGATTATTTGTTAAAACTAACTCTAAAGATAGGTGGGGATATTCTTATTGTCTTTTTTGCTCTTTTCCATCCTCCTTAGCAACATGGATATTCTAAACATTTATTATTGGGTATGGGGAGTCAAGACTAATGGAGGAGGAGGCGGAGGAGGAGGAGGAGGAGAGATAGGAGGGGCAGGGGGACTCATGACTTTACTGTTCACGTTTAGTCTACCTCAAAGGGATGGCCGCATTACATTTTGTTAAAGCAGTTGTTTGTGTGTGCCCTCCCTCCTCTTCAAGATTATTCTCCTAGTTCATTAAAGCATAATTGCAATAATTAAAAAGGGAAGATTTCTTCCGATAGTTGTGGGAAATTGGGCTCCTTGCTTCTTTTCGGAAGCACAAAATCTAGGTGATAATTCCAAGACTGTCAGTGACAGAAAAATTCAAAGTTTTACTGTCTCCTTTTCCCAAGCAGATGCCATCCAGGTGTTACTTCTCTCTAAAATGGGAATCTCTGGATTTGTGGAACTTGCTGAACTTGCCCAGGAATTCTAGAACCCTGGGAATTGTAGTCCTACACATCTGGACAGCATAAATTTGCCGATGCTTCTGTACACACAAAGCATGCAAATCACCGCTGCAAGTATCCACAGGGGGCAAAAATGTTTAATGAAGTAAGCTTAATGCTTCACTAGATTACCTGAGCGCCCAGGTTGCCTAGACATTGGCAAAGATACTTCAGTGAGAGGCAGAATATAAACTTCAGGGCCATTCTGGGTGGCTGGTGAGCCTTGAGCTGAGAATTCACTAGGATATTCCTCCCCGTCGGCATTACTGAATTCCTGGGGCAAAAAAGATAAGGAGAATAAAAGTGTAGAACTGGGCAATAGAGCAATGTTAAGAATGTGGAGAGGAGGTTTGAGACATGCATTTGGTCATCTCTAGACACATAATCCTCCTCCCGATGGAAGGATTATGCCAATAAAACATGCAAAGCAACTTTGACTCATTCAAGCAGCCTTCCCCAACCTGCTGCATTCGAGTTGTTGGATTGCAATCCCTACAAATCCCAGTTACATCAATAGTAACTGGGAACTGGGGAAGTTGTGTAACAAACATCAGGCAAGCGTTGGACTGATAAAGGCTGCTTTGAAATATCATCCTCACTACCACCAGCAGTTATGTTTTCACACAGGGATGACCTTTTATAGATATTCCACAGCAATACACAAAATAAGATCTATGCATGTAGCTCAGCGACAGAGCACAAATTCTGCATGCAAAGAACCCCTGACTCAGTGCTTGCTATCTGCAGAGAAGGCTGGGGATGACCCTTTGCCTGAAATATTTATTAAATCCCAAACCATATGGACCAATGGGCTAATCCAATAGGTGGCAATTTACTCTGTTCTTAAATACATATGAAAAGGTGCAAATAACTCATGTCCATTCTTTCACACAGGTAACCAATGTGTGAATAATCACATTGAAGGGAAAGAAAAATGATGTCCCTTCAATGCCAGACAGCACTAGCAGAGGAATCTGTGCACCCACATTTGTGTTACACACTTGTGAGAAGAACTGAATCCTGACATAAATCCTCACACTTGTGAGCAGAACTGGTCCTCACATGTGGACTAGTGTAACAGCACTGTAACTGTTCTATTTTCTCCCATAATATGTTTTAACGAATACCCATAACAGACTGGGAAAAGAGCAGACACAGCCCAATGGACAGATACACCTCACTCAGTCCTACTACATGGGTCGAACTGCTTGAAATGGAATTGCAGAACATAACACTTTTCAGTAGTAGCAAACCATTTGTGTGAAGCTAATCTCAAGCACACTTTGGGCAGGCTAAGGATTACTACTGCAACCTAAGGTTTCAGTGCATCGCTTCATAGCCCCTGGAGGAAAGAAGGGAACTGATTCACACAAACAGTTTCCCATCTGTGCAATTCCATTTCAGATAACCACCTCCAAAGCAGAGGAGATATGCAAACCATGACAGAGGCACATAAAGTATACAATCACTCTTTCCCATCCAGCTAACAAACATGCCCCATTACAATTGGGGGGTAACAGAGACAGCCGTGCACTCAGTCACTCTTTTTTCTTCTTCTCTTTTTTAAAAAAAAAATATATTTTTGCACCCACAGATCTATGCATGTGGGCGAATGCAGCGCAGGGTTCAGGATGAAGCCCAAGGCGACGGATTATGATGTATTTCATGACAGCCAATTTCAAGTTTTCTCCAAAAGAAACAAGATGGTCCATGGAGACAAAGGTTTGAAAGAGAGGACAAAAGGAAAATAAAGACAGCATTCCCTGCCCAGACCCTCTGCATGTCCATGGGGCAAGGTCACAGCCAGGGCTACTGTTTCCAGCCCCTGCCCCAGCCTCACCTTTGCATGGGGAAGCAGGCAGACTTCAAGGGATCCAGATGCAAAGCAACAACCCATCGCCCCACCTAGTAGCCTTCTCCTGCCATCCCACATCGATCCCCCCCACCCCGATTTTTAAAGTGTGGTCAGCGGCGGCTGCTCTGCTCCCTCTCCCCTGCCCCCTCCCCCAGTGAAAGACAGAGTCATAAGCACAGTTGTGGGAGAAGCAGCCTCACCTTGGTCAGGGGGCAGGGGGAGGGCTGGCCAGGGTCCCCCAGTTCTACATTACAGGTTGTTTTGGGCACTGAGCTGGCCCCCGTGCAGGGCAGACACCTCAAAACCATCCTCAGCCTCTTCTCCCGGGATTCGCTTCTCCAGCTCTAGGCAAGAGTGCCCAGAGAAAGAGTGTTAATAGGTGCACCGTCCCTTAATGCTCTGCTCCCCTCACTATTGCACGCAGAGTCCAAGACATCCCCATCATCAACCCTGCCCAACCCTCATCCATCCGCCCACCTGCCCACCCCTGCTTAAGGCTTTGCCTTCTTCACGCTCATTTAGTCCCTCCTGTAGTTGCTTCTTCTAATTACCTGGATGAACTTTTTCCTACTGAAGGTTGCCCCAGCAATCAGATAGGAAAGGGTGAGCATTCCCAGGGAGCATCTTAAGCCTTGGATACCCTTGAACTGCTGCCTTTCTGGCTGTTCCAAGAGGAAAGCACAGAGCCCACTCACACACTTGTTTCATGCCCCTATATAGGCAGTGTGGGAGGATTCTGAAGTGGTTCATTGTTCCCACTGTGGAACCTGGCTACCTCTACAAACTGTGACCATACAGAGCTGTCTATCACTCCATGCTGAACCCTCCTCCTCCTCCTCTTCCTCCTCCATGACTGGCCAAGAGCCTCCACAAGAATGCCAGCAATGGGGGCAGCATTTTCCAGCACATTCTGTGCCTCTGAAATCACATCACTGCCCACTTCTTTTGGGTCTTTCTAGAGCACATGGCAGCCTACTACACTTGGGAGATGCTTGCCAAATTGGGAAGTACTTAAGCAACAAGTATTTGTTGCTTAAGTACTTGTAACTTTAAACTTAAAATAAGAACTACTTAACTTTAAAACTTTTCTAAGGACTACAAGGCAAGTAACTCAGATAAGAAGGAGTAGAGAATTACTCCTGGTTCAGTTATTAGGCTCTTGTCTCTCTGTTGAGCAATATGTAACACAATGTGCACAAATCCTTTAGCTCCAGATGAAGCCAACAGAGCACATAAACTCATTCTGTGAGGCGGTGGAGGACTGACAGAAGGAGGGGCAGAGGTGAAATTCAGCTGGTTCTACAGAACCGATTATCAGAAGAAATCTCCTTTTGTTTTTTCCCCACTTTGCAGGGTTAATCCTGTAAAGATTAACTTTACAGGGTTAATCCTGTAAATAAGGTAGTTGTTTCTAGTTGTTTCTTTATTGCCTTGCTCACAGAAACTGCCTCTCCCCTTATTATATTGTAACTTTGGTGAAGTTTAATTCTGTGCTTAGTGATGTTTAATTCTGTGGCCACGCCCACAGAACCCATAGTAAAACAAATTGAATTTCACCCCTGAGGAGGGGCCCTTCCTTTTAGAGCCCTTTGCCTGCAAAAGAAGCAACTGAAATAGATCACAGGCAGGACATCCCAAATGTGCTTTTTTCCAACAGGTAACTAGACTTTTCCTTTTCCTTTGAGAAGCTAAATGTTTTCAAATTGGAAAAAAAAAAACCCAAGAAAGTCCAATTGCCTTTTGGAAAAAGCACCTCTGGGACAACCACAACCTGGATGGTTGAGAATCTCCACAGATATTGCAGGCAGGAAACTCTGAGCAGCATCTCTTGATGGAACTGCATCCAGATACCACACTCTAGAATTCCCCTTTGCTATTTTAAGTCGACCTATTAACTCTTCCCTCCTCCCTACATTTCTCTACTGATGCCTCTTCACTTAATTTTTTTCCGGAACTCCTGCCTGTACCTCACGATATAGTACAGGAAGTTGCTTTTCCTAAAAGTTCTTAAACTTTTCCTGAACAAAGACCCCCTGCCCCCTACTCACTCTATAGTGGAAGAGACCTTTAAATCAACACAAGAGCAGGATTAGAAAGGTAACTGACCCAAGCTGTTCAATGAAAAAAAAAGAAAGTTTCTTTATAATATCCTTGTTCCTGGAAGCCGAAGCTGGGCAGAAACCTTTATACAACATTTCAGAAAGAGTGAAAATGCATCTTGCATTCACACAACATTTTGTCTCACAATGCTTCTGTAGGGAGAGACTGGGAACTCACGTAGACTTAGATATCTTTTACTAAGCAAGATGAAGTAGCAGGTCACGAGAAGGACTTTTCTCTGCCTGAAATCCACGAGGAATGCTGTTGAACACACCTAGATGTGCAAGAATCTGACCTGGATAAGATGGTTTCTTATGCTCCCATTCATCTGCTTCTGCCTCTGGCTTGCAAAAGCTCATTAGGCCCTTTTATTTCTATCACACTGCCGGACAGCCATCCCCTGTTGTGCTCAGAGGCTTGCTTCTCAGCAAGCCCCTGACAAAAGGCTTTAGTCTGATGTCCCAGCCCACATCTCCTCCTTATCCCACTGAATGCCCTCCTACTGCAACCCCTGCTGCTGAGATTGCTTGACTCATGCTTCTCGTGTCTGACACATGAATACACCACATCGTTCCTCTGACTCTTAATTTCTGTCTGTAGTTTATATTCCAGGCTGGGCCACGCTGTTTCGTTGGGACTATTCTGATAGGAATGGCAAAAGCAGATTCCAACTTTGTCTTCATACTGAGCATTAGTTCCTTCTCATTGCAAACAACAGGGCATGTTATTGTAACCTTCCCCAGCCTGGTGGCTTTTAGATTAACTAGATGACAAACTTCAGAAATCGCAGAAGTCACCAGCACGGCAAAAGCTGAGTTAATGTCATGGATTCGGCAGAAGACTTTGTCTTATGCACTGCTATGCCATAGGCAGCCAGAGAGATTTGGACCTCCTCCTGAACTTACCTTGAAGCCAATGCCCCCTTTCTTGCAGCACAGACAGGCCAACATGAGGAAGATGAAGGTGAAGAGTCCTGAGAAGGAAACGGCCACCACCACCAGAGAGGAAGACCAGGAGAGCTCACTCAAGGGAGTGCCATCTGTAGGGAGATAAGCAAGTGGGAGAAGATGAGAAAGGAAGGTTCAGGAAAGACTGATGAGAGGAGGACCAAATGTTTGCAAAATAAAGCCAAAGAGTATGCAGCTGGGACCCAGCCCAGCAGGAGGCCTCTAGTCTATGCACAGCTTTAGTTCTCCTTTCTTGCAGACTCAAAGCAAGTTCGGAAATCACATTCCCTCTTGCTGTATCCCTGCTCTCTTACACCCACTTGTCACCCACTATCATTCGAATCCTGCTTGAAAGAAAAGGAAAGATGCCATTCTGTTCTCCCAACTGCTCTTCTACCAGCTCCCAGAAATGGGCTTAAGTTTAAATCCAGAGACAGAGAAGAAGCAAAGAGCCAACCTGGCTTTTTCATCTATGAAGAGAACAAGGCTTGTCAACAATCTCATGGTCTCCCAGCTTGGACAGGCATGGAATCTCTGCAAGACAGCAATCCTGCCAAATCGTATGGTTTTATCCATCCAATCATGGATACTGATGACTTAACACTATCAGGTCACTGAGTAACCTTATCTCCCACTTCCCACAGCTCTGATGACTCCCGTCTGCACTTCCCTGCTTTGTAATTGTTATGTGTATAGATACAGCCTAGATATACTTCACAGCCTGAATACATAGTGCAGTCCAATGCCCATCATTCTGTCAATATGCACACTGCTAAAAAGCAACAGATTCAGAAAACACAGAGGACAAATTTCAATTTTTTTGCCAGCCAACTGGCTGACTAATTGAGCAATGACTTTGAACAAGGGCCTAACTTTGGGAGAAAAACAGTGGTTTCTGTTAAACTTAAGAGTGTTTTTTTTCTCCTGAAACATAAAGAATCTTGAGAAAATTGCACAGATTTCCAAATAAGGAAAGAATGGATGCACATGTTCTGTTTTAGAGGCTCACTATGTCCCTTTCTTTTAAAGAAGGATGTGCATCTTGACTTTCAAAAGACCAAAGAGGAGATGAGAAACAGAGGAGATAAAAAAAAATTAACTTCACAGCATGGGAGACAGGGAAGGTCAGTAAGCAGCAGAAATATTAAAGGCAGCCCAATCACAGTGTACAGAAAGCTTTGTAATGCAAAATAATTAATCTGGTATTTAAAGTAATTGATATAATGCCAAGAAAATGATTGAACTGGTTGCTCCACGAGCTTGATAAGTAAGTCCACTGGATGTAAGGAAAATATGAGTGGGATGTCATTATAGCATGCTTAAATGAGAGGATGAAGGATATAGTGTACTGTAAGTGAAAACTCTTCACAGGCATATTAGACAATACGGTAGGTGCTACAACACATGCACAATGATTAATGTTTGTGCTCTAGTGTAATTCCATATATATGGGGGGGGGGGGGAAATGGGGAAAAAAACCTTGTGACAGCATTACCATAGTATTGAGCATCTCTTCCTGCCCTGCTTATTCTCAGTGGTAAAATTTTAACTTCCCTGCAAGAAAGCATCCTTGCTTCTGTCAGCCAAGGGAGAAGCCCAGGGGCCTAGGAACTACATGCCATGGCTGGCACTCTTCCTTCTGAGGCCAGAAACTGGCAACTCATATGCATATTGCTATTTGTAATACAGCTGATGCATTAGGAATCCGCTGCTATGGTCTCCGACAGTTCTTTGCCATAGACAGGAAAAATATAAATCCTTTGGCACCCAAAGTTGTGTTTAAGGACTCTAATCTTGCCAAATATTTAATTTGTACACATAGAGAGAAAGAAGGGCACATGCATTTTGAAGCAGAAACTATTTAGATGCCCTGGCCACAAGGAAACTGAGATTCTTCTGGCTCATTGTCTAGGTGTGGGTCTCCTAGTTCGGAACTGAAAGCACCCCTGTGATTGGATGAAGGTCTTAAAAGGGAACAATTGCAGCAGGGTGTTTTGCTCCCTTATCCCTAATTTATGGCCCACTGGGATAAGTTAATTTTAATAGATGGCTCTAATTTAGCTCTAGCAAGTATCAAGCCCCTCTGAAGCCTTGCAGCTGCTCTTTCAAGGGAGGTCAACTCAGGGGTAAATTAATGACACAAAAGACATGCATGCTGAGTGGGAAGTGACAGCACAGCTGGAAATGTCTGAAACAGCAGGTTGTTTTTGAAGGGGACATCCCAGAAACTAGGTTCACGATTCAGAGAAGAAAGGAATACCACATTGACTAACCTAATGTAAAACTGATTGTCCTAATAGGCAGAACAAAGCGTACAAAGTCATTATTTGAATGGAATAGAGAGAAAGAAAGCCACTTAGCTCTAACTGCCTGACCTAGCTGCTGATCTATATAGTTTTACAGGCCCTGCTGTAAGAGATTGTAGCCCTTTAAAATGGAAGAGTTGGGAATTAAGGTTTAGGGTTAGGATTCAATTATATGGTTTAATTATATGATATGGATCATAATTACAAACACTTAGTGATTGCTTCACTTAATAACTGAGTTGCCAGTCCACAGTGGAGCAATACCTATAGTGGAAAAAACAAAATGGAGACTGCATCCCTCTCCCACCCCATCTTTTGACAGGGCAAAGCATGTTTTTTTCTTTGCCTAATCCCATCATACCAAAATTAATCCTTTCTGCTCCAGAGAATGCCGCACCCCATCCCATCTAAACCAAAGAGTCCAACACTTACAAGGGAATTACAACCTAGAGTAATCCCAACCCCCCCAACCCCATCCTCAATCAGTTGAAGACCTCAACATTCCATCTCCTTAAGAACGAAATCGCCTCAGCTCTGCTCCCTCTTGAAATGCCTGTTTTGCCTAACAATAGAATTCACCCCAGCTACGCCCTATCAACAAAGGATCTGCCTACCTTTCCCAAACTAACCTGTCAATAAAATTTCCTACCTTAGAGTTCTAAACTACTATAAAAATATTTGCTCCTCCAATGTTCAGTGACCCTGTTTCTTAATAAAGCCATCACTCAATGATGGTTGCAAAAAAAAAATTCCATTTTTTCACCTCATTGTAGTATCTGCATTAGGACCACCCTTTGCTGCTCTCCATTTCAAAATTTCTTTCCTTCCTGCTCTTTCCACCTGTCTCAGTTCTTTCTGCTGAATTTGCTTAGACTAGAGCAGGGTCTTGAGCAATGTTCCTATCTGTATTTTAAAAAAACAGTCTTGCTTTCATTGTTTACATCTTATGCAACAGACTCTTCTGCTTTGCTTTTGTTCTTTTTAAAACTAAAATACAATTGGGAGATGGTGGCAATTTGTTCAGTGAGAAAGGGTTGCTTTTCTGAGTGTTATTTTCTTGATTATTATTGGCCTCTCCCAGATGCAACACAGTATATTTTTCCAGAAATTCAGAGTTTCAGAAATGAATATCAGCCATATCAGCAAAATTTATTCAACACAAAGGATTCAGCTGTTTCAATGAGGTGAGTAAAAAGGACCCAGCAGATTCTGCCAAGTGTAAAGAATTTCTTCACTTCTTTTCTAATTTAAAAACAAATTACATAAGATTACTGGAGATCCAATAGGAAACGGTGAATAAAAAAGAAGAGGTGGGTTGAAGGGGAAACAAACTATTGGCAATCCTGGACAATCCCTAAACATTTTTGAAGCCTGAGGATCACTCATTACATCAACTGAGTCCATGGCTGGAAGTTTTAGTTCAACACATCTGGACAACAGGTTTAGAAAAGTGGGATCTTAAATTGGGTGATACGTGTTACATTTTAGAATTGTAAATGTAATAATAGGTATCAGATTTGGAGTAGTAACAGTAAAACTAAATCCTTTGTACCTAAAACAGCCGATGAAAATATTTAGGAATTTGTGTTTAGATAATATACACTAAAGTATGATAGGATATATTGTTATTCCTATTATTCGGCCTACAATACATCTCCGGAGCATTGAAGTTTGCAAAATGCAAATTTATTATAAGGACCAAAACAAGCCATTTGAAGACAAACAACCCTGGGGAGACTTTTGAGTCTATCAAAGTTGCAAGGCTGATTTAAAAAACCACAGCAGGGAGAGCAAATGTGAGCTACCTGACATACTATAGAGAAGAATTAAGGGAAAATATGTGCATTCATTTTTTTCTGCTTACAGAGATTCTCCTTTGTTGTCAAATACATGAATGTTATACAAGAGGAAACTATTCATTTCATCACTGCATACATACAAATATTCCTCTAAGAAAACAGTAGTGCACAAACAGAAGTCTTTGGAGCAAGCCATAATGTTGTCAGATTGAAGAAACATGGATTGCAATGTCATGACGTGTAAGCTCCACCCCTTACATATTTGTGTGGGACAGGCTCACCAAAAGGCTGGAATTTGCATCACAATGATGCAACAGATATTTTGTGATTTACCCTCTTGCTTCTCCCTGCTTTTGTTTACGTGCACAAGTGAGACATGCAGCTGTCTCTTTCTTGGAACTATCAGGTATCTCTGTATTGTTTCAGAAACCAGGAAATGTTTGTTTCGGTTCTTTTTCCATGATGTTATTTTGCAGCAACAGAGCACACATGTGACAATAACAGACAAAGGTTAGATAACTCCTTATTCATCTAAAGATGATTATATAATGGATGTCATCTCAACCCAATAGCTCTGCTTGTGCAGGAATAGTAAATAGAAAACCTTCTATAATGGAGCACCCACAATTTTGGGAGGCAAGCTGTTCCATTGATTAATTGTTCTCAGTGTTAAAAAAAATTCTCCTTAGCATCAACATAGCCTAGGGCAGTGGTGGCGAACCTTTTGCTTACTGAGTGCTGAAAAGTACGTCCTCCACGTGTGCTGCATTTGCAACCGCACCATCTGTGCATGCATGCAGCTTTTGCACATGCAATGCACGTGTGCTGCATGCAGGCACTCACGCACACATGAGCAATCATGTGTGCATGAGCAATCATGTGTGTATGCGCAGGAGAGCTCCAAAGGCTAGCTGGATTTCCTGTTGCAATCGTGCGCATGCACAGCAGATACCCGAAGACCTGCTGGGTGTCTGCAATCGCACATGTGTGCATGCACAATTGCATGTGCATGCTCAGCTGGAGGTAAATTGGCCGACAGCTTGTGTGCTCAGCTGTGCTACCTGTGGCACCCGTGCCATAGGTTCACCATCACACGCCTAGGGGAAGCTACAAGCAGCAATATTTGAAGCATTTGTAATAGAATTCTATTTGCTTACATATGATACCCTGAAAAATCCAACACTCTCGTACTGAGAAGCAATTCTTCATATGTAAACAATAGGATCCAATTGTCCAGAGTGAGCCTGCCCATGTGTTGGGCTAGCAACCATTCCTCTAAAAACACCTGATGCAATTTTTTTTTTTTTGGGGGGGGGGGGGGAAGGGAGAGGGCCCTTGTTGTTAGCAAACTTTTCCTGTCTTAAAGTGCTGGGCCTTTTCTGAGCAGAGCTAGCTCAGAGGATTTATGCTCTGGGAGGAAGAAGAGGCTTGGGGAAGGCCTCACTTACAGATCTCTGACAAAAAGCCCCTTCATGCACCATGTTTATGGAGCACCTGCAGTGAGAGCAGCAATCCAGGGATTCTTTGGTTCAGCTGTGCATCTGCTTTATAAGCCATTGATTGGGCCGCTTCTCCTCCCAGATCCCTGGCTTTGAAGATGCAGCTGGGCTATCAGAGTGATGTTCCAGAATCTCTCAGAACAAATGAAGTGTTTAGAGTGGGAGGAAGCAGGAGGGCAGAGACGGGGGAGGCAACTGCTCAGGAGAATGTCAGCTCTAATTCTACAGAAGCCGCTCAGGAAGAGTGGAGGAATCCCGCTTCCTCTCTCCAGCATAAGGAGATAAACCCAGGCTGGCCAGGACAGATAATCTGCAGCCTTGCCAAGGTTGCTGAACTGGTCTTAATCTGCAAAGGTTGTTGGAACTACAAGTGAAAAGACAGATGATGCTATAAATACCACAGTACGGACCAAAATAGTAACTCTGCAAAAGAAAAAAAGAAATAAATAGTGAAAATACTTGAGTTTAATGTAAAAAGGGAAACTGTCTAGCACTCTTAAGGAAACTGCTTTTTATAATGTTTAAGGCCTTCGTGGAGATAAATGCGCTGATCACTGAGGCAATAGCTATTAAACAGCATCTCATACAGGAGTCACAATGACCTGCTGAAGCAGTGAGGTATTTTTCAAAAGAAATTAGTGAGGTACAAAATAAACATGGCTCCATGACAGGGAGATTTCAAAAGGGAGAAAAATCCCCACTGTGGATTCCAGCAATGGGTACTTGCTTTAGTTAAGAAAAATTGCCAGATAGAAGACTCTCAGACCTATCAGTTAAGACCTATTATGTCAGTGTTTCTTCACCTTAACAAATTTAAACTAAGAGGACTTCCATGCTTAGAATTCTGGGAGTTGAAGTCCACTCATCTTCAAGGTGCCATGATTGAGAAATACTGCTTTGTGCAGCACTGCTTCCTATCTCTCTCGGAGTATATTTCCTGTGGTACCAGTAGTAGGATAAAAACAAATAGGAAAGAACTCCAATTACAAATGGAAAATATTTCTGCCTGGAACCGTCTGCAAATATTAACTTCATTACAATATAGAAAATGTTTGAAATATACAAATAAAATAATGTATTGCATTTTAAAGTGCAGTAGGACAAATGCACAATGCAAGCCTCATCTAGAAGCAGATACATAATTTGTGTAAAATGGACTTCTCATTCTATGTATAAATATCCTGCTCCAGCAACTTCCTTCCAAAAATCTGCACCGGAGATTGCTGTATTAAATTGTCTAAATCTGGGGTTGCCTGTCAGAAAGTCCTTAAAGAAATATAAGCCTGCAATTCAGTACAGAAAGTTAGCAGTTGTCTTCTTCATCCCTTGCCATGCAATTGCACCTTTCAGTAAGGTAGCATTACATCTCCATGATCTAATGCTGTCAGCAGCATGGGAACGATACCATTGGGGATTCCTGCTGGAAAATGACTAGTGTTTATGCTAATGGAAACTGCACAGTGCTAAAATGGTAATTAACTTTTGTTTGTTATGGAATGTTCTAACAATTATCATTGGTAGGAAATCCACAAGGTGTGCTACAGGAAAACCCATTGAACCTCCACTAATGATCATCTTCTAGCTGTCAGAAAGGAAATAGTCATTCTTCCATGTCTAGAAAGTTTATTTATTCATTATACAATGCAGATAGTCCACAACTTACAACCATAATATAGTCCAAAATTTATGTTGCTAAGTGAGACAGTTAAGTGAATTTTGACCTATTTTACAACTTCTTGCCAAAAATTTTAAGTAAATCACTTAAAAATCAATTTTAAGTGAATTAGTAATACAGTTGTTAAGTCTTCATTGACTTTGTCAGAAGGCCACAAAAGAGGATCACGTGACTCCAGGCGACTGCAACCATCATAAATATGAGCCAGTTGCCAAGCATCTGAATTTTGCTCAAATGACCATGGGGATGCTGTAATGAACATTAAGAGTCAAAAATGGTCATAGGTCACTTTTTCAATGCCTCTGTAACTTCGAACAGTCACTAAATGAATTGTTGTAAGTCAAGGACCACGTGCACATATTTTTTTATTATCAAGAATGTGTAGAATTTCATCAATCTAGGAATTCTGAATATTTGTATTCACTGACCCATTTGACCCAAAAAATCACTAATTTTAATATTTTATATTTTTGGTAATAACTCTACATAAAATTTCAAGAAGGATTTTTTTTTTATTTAATTCTAGTTAATAATAAATGCTTTGGCTTTCCTGTCAATCCTAAAATGATAGAAAAGCAATGGCAAGCATTTATATACGCCCATCGTTTTGTCTACTCCAAATTTCAGCTGCTCTGCCATATATCCAGGAGGTTTTGTTTTGCAAACTTGTGTAATTGTTTGTGGTTTAAGAGCAACATGGGTACACCAAGGCAAATGAGCTTCAAGCTGCTAGTAATATTAACATATCTAAGCTACTGGTGGAGGAAAGAGAGCTTTTGTTGCATTATTCTGGGGTTGTTGTTTTTTTGTCAAGCTAATCTTGGCTCAGCCACTTGAAACAATTAATAGATACACTGTAATCCTTTCTGTGAATTCTGGGACTCTGAAACTCTGAAAGCAAAAACAAAGAGGAAAAGCAATGACAGTGAAACGTTCAGTAGTGGAAATCATTGCAACATAGAGCAGTTTTAGTGCCCACCAGCAGGCAGTCCCTTGAAGAAAAACTGTTCCAAGAACAGTGAACCGAAGCAGCATTTGGGTGTTGTCCAATCTTCTAAAATTCCCCAATCTGTAGGCAATTGTTTCTTGTGCTAGCAAAGGGCTACAACCCTGGTTTCCAAATAAAATACTTGCAAAAGATAGGCTTTCATCCATTTATGTTAAAAGTCTTACACATACAATTATTTCATCTAGAGACTTGAAGGCTTCTGTACAGTTCCAACTGCTGGGGGATGGGGAGGTTTATTTATTTGTGTCCCGTGTTTATCATGTTTACAAATAACTCAAGGCAATGAACATATCCAACACACATTCCTCCTCCTCTTTCCCACACAACAACAATATGAGTTAAGTTGGGCTGAGAGAGAGAGCGCCTGGTCCACTTGTCTTTCATGGCTAAGGCAGGACTAGAATTCACAGGCTCCTGGTTTTCTAGCCTAGTGCCTTAACCACTAGACCAAACTGACTTTCCAGTTTCCTTTGAATGAAGCTGTGCCTTGCTGCAATCTTATCAGTATCATGGAAGTTCCAGGAACATTTGCTAATGTTCGCCATTCATGAAATTTGAAAAAGACTCTGTGACTTATTCTGTAAATTACTCACACTATCTACTGAAATATGTAAAGATTTTTCAAGGCAGTGAACATATCCAACACCCATTTCTCCTCCTCTTTCCCACACAACAATATGAGTTAAGTTGGGCTGAGAGAGAGAGCGCCTGGTCCACTTGTCTTTCATGGCTAAGGCAGGACTAGAATTCACAGGCTCCTGGTTTGATTTGCCAAAGTGTTAAATTCACTGACTCTTATGTACACATATCAGCAGATGTAACAAAACAAAAAAAGGACATTATTTCTTTAACAACAACCAGTTTTTCTAACCCAAGGAACAATTATTGTGGGGGTATGGGGTGGGGAAGGAGCTGGATTTGAAACAATTCACAGATCTAGACTGATTCTATCAAAACCCGATTCCTGGACTGGGACGCTCTATTCACAATCACTCATGCCCTAGTCACCTCCAGAATGGACTACTGTAATGTGGTCTACATGGGTTTGCCCTTGAAGAATGTCTGGAAGCTTCAACTGATGCAGAATGCAGTGATGCGGGCAGTTATATTACATATTACACTTCTGTTCCATGAACTCCACTGGCTGCCAGTCTGGGTCCAATTCAAGGTGCTGGTTTTAATCTTTAAAGCCATTCATGGCATGGGACCAGGTTATCTGAAAGACTGCCTCTCTGCCTGTCCCCTTAGATCTGGCAGAAAAGGCATGTTGCAATTACCATCTGTTAGGGACTATATTTGATAGAGGTGAGCCTTCTCTGCCATAGCACTGCCTTGCGCAACATTCTACACACACACACACACACACACCAAGAAGTTAGCTTAGCTCCATCCCTATTAATGTTCCAAAAGTCCCTCAAGATCTGGTTATGTCCTCTGGCCGGGAATCCCAAGGAACTGGAGACATTCTTAGATGGTCCTAGAATGGTCTCTCCATGCCTTGTGATTTGCATATTTTAAATTTTTTTAACAATTCTTTATATTTTAACACAATTGTTTTTACATATTTGATGTCTTATTTGATTGTTGCACAGTGCTCAGAATTGCTTTTCATTTTTAAAAAAATACTTTTATTAGGTTAAATTAAAAATAAAAACTATACAAGCTACAATGATTTTTAAAAAATCATATAAAAAAGAAAAGAAAAACAAGTAACTTTTCCCCTTCATCCCAAACAATTTAAGCAAGTGTATCACCACCCTGTAAGTTACAACATATACTCTTTTCACCCCATATCTCAACTCTTAACTAAAAACTAAATCCAAAATTCTCATTGTCATTTTTTTATCAGCAAGAGTCCACTAAGGTTTATCAAATATAAATTATATATTTCTCTATCTTAACCTTGATTGGATAAGCCAACTTTGACTTCCTTCTGTATACTTTTACTGACCTTAATTCTTAACTCTTTAAAACAGACTCCTGCAACTAGTTTCTTGTCATTTTTTTATCCTTCCCCACAAAATCTTTCAGAAGTTTAGCAATTCTGTTTTGTACATCGAGCAAGATGACTTTTTTATAACACTTCTCATAAAATCCTCCAAAACTTTAATAGATCTCTCTTATAAGACCAGTAAAAATAAATCCATATCTCTTCCCTGATTCAGTAGGGTCAACTTATGATCATAATTGGAACCAGAACTTCTGTCGCTAAGCAATATGGTCATTAAGTTAGCCATCAGGTGACTGCACCCAATTTTACTTCATTTTTTGCCATTATTAGTAGTGAATCACACAATTGTTAAGTGAATCACACAATCATTAAGAAAATCAACAGGCATTAAGTGAATCCAGCTTCCCCCCACTAACTTTGCTTGTTGGAAGCCGGCTAGAAAGGTTGCTTATAGCGATCATGTGGACCATGGGATGCTGCAACCATCACAAATATACACTGGTTGCCAAGCATCTTGTCAGCCCTCTCAGGTAAACCAGACAAGAGTTAATTTAGGAACATCAGTGCAGAGTCATGTGGATTATCTCAAAATCTCCTCTTACTCAGGGGAGATATGGATGGCCAAGAACCTGGATCCAGTTTCTGACTTCATTGTAAAATCGTCCCATTATAAAAAAGAGATAGCTCTCAACTAGATTTTGCTTTTTATGAGATGGACAGCCATATCAACTTGATTAGTAAGCTAACTAAATAAAAGCATCTTACTGCTACAATCCATAACAACGGTCGCATGAGAGGTCTCGTGTTTATGGAGTACAATTGTGTAAATGCACAAGGACTTCTACTGAGCAGGTCTGGGAAATGCATTTAGGGAGCTATCCCACCAGACTGGGAAAGGAAGAAAACAAGATGAGTATAGTTAAGCATGACAAAGTTTTTCTCCTGATTTAATACATGTCTATGTGGGTTCTAATATATCCTTTTCAGCTTACTATTATATACAAATTTCAGTATATTTCTGCAATTCTTCAATTTGTCAACATCATTTGTACACACTTGAAGGTAAAGTCTTCTGCAAATCATGCTCTGTTTCTGCTAAATACTTCATCATACCTATCCTATTTTCTTGGCAACAATATGACATTTTTATGGGTTTGTTTTTTCAGCTTCTCAATTTAGTGCACAGTCTTAAGGTTTTTGTAATGCTCTTCCACCCGAGTAATAAACAGGTCTGACCCTGCTTAGTTTTTTGGAGAGCAGCCAGCATTGCTTAGAAGCTGCCCATCTACTGAGGAACATACAAGCACAAATTATGTGCAACCATTTGAAATAATGGTATATGCCAGTGCCAAGATTAGAATACTGGATAGGGCATGCTTTTAATAATGTAGCAGAAGGAAACTGCAATAATATTACAGTAGCTCTTGGCTTGATTTGAGCTTTGAGTAACATCAAAGCTATTCCATACCAACACAAGCTTCATTTCTGTTTAAAGGGATTTCAAATGAATATCTATACATAAACAAGAAGGATTTCTTATTGTCAAATGTTTCAACATTACCTCAGTGACCTTGACTGGCTTCGGAAGGTAAGCTGAGTTGGATTCAGTTATATACTAGGACTCTTATGGAATTCCAGGACCATCAATAAGACTGGAAAGTCAAAAAATCTCCCAGATGCTTAATTGAATTAAATCTCTGCAAGAGGAGACATGTCTGTATTTGGCTACACAAGGTCTGTTCTCAAAATGACAACAAATCACGAAAGCAGCTAAAAGCCATGTGGAGCTCTGGTTATTTAATAAACTTATTATGTCTACAAAACAATATAGAATACACTGTAGGCCTGGAAAAAAATGTGCCTTCCTTTACATTCCAATCATGTTTTAAAAGCAGGGGGTTACACACTTCTTGTTCCCATAGCTGCACAGAAAAGTTTGAAAATATGCAGATTAGCTTATGCAGACTCAGTCTCGTGATTTTTAAAGTGCCAGAATATTCTCAGAGTCTTAGCTTGAAAAACAATATAGATGTTATATAGTTATGATTAAAAATCTATATTTAAAAACCTGAATGCATTTAGTGTTGCAGAATAAAACTGTCTGCATTCCAGATTAGTTGCATTGCTTCAAATATCAACAGAAATAAATGTTGGATACAGAACTGAATGAAGATTTATAGCCTGGGAGTTTAAATGACTGTAGAATTAATCTCTAGAGAATATTTTTTAAACTTAGCATATCCATACTGCCATTGGAAGAAACTAACTGATCTCAGCTGTTTCTCTATAGTAAGGTGCAATGTATAACCAGGAACCTAGCTGCATTTAGTACATTGCTTCCTCTCTCCAACACAAACCTATTGATAATAGCTAAAGATTCATTTTCCTCAATGGCTCTCAGTCAATTTATGAGAACTCCTGTAACTGAAAAGGGACAATTATTTTGCAAAACCAAAGGAATTCCCCCCTTTCCTAGGGAGACAGGAGGTCATGTAAAACTTGAGCATAACATAACTTCTGTATATTGTGTCTGAAGATTCCCAATAAAGGATAAAACAGGTCATGTGAAGTCTCCTGTTGGTCAATGTAATTTATAAAGATCAAAACAACATTTCTACTGTAGCTAAATAAAAAGAATCAGGTCTCTTTATATAGAATAAAGCACTATTTATTGTGTCATACAAAATCAGCAAAGGAACCAAGGTTGAAGACCTAGCCCTTTATGAGACAGGCCTATATCCAAAAATTAAAGGCAAGCATGCCATCGAGCTATGCTTCCCTTGCTATTCTTAAAAAGGTTTCTTGGTGTAATGAACTACAGAACTCTGAAACTGGTTTGCAATGTCCTTTTTCAGCTATGTTTTCCAATTTCCCAGTCTAGCCAATAGCTTAGGAATTCCCTACTAGTCTCCCACCCAAGAGCTAACCAAGCTTAATTTTATTTAGCAGCTGCCAAGCTGAGTAAGAGGCAATTAGGTGTGATGAATGATACATACATTTTAAAAGAGACACGAAAAAAGAGCTTTGAACTTCGCTGTTTGTTAAAGTGGACCGATTTTTTTTAAGGTTTCTGTGCAAACCTGAAAAAAAAGATGCTGATGTTTTAGGAATCACATTAATTTTACAGAAAGGACTTTTGAAAGCAGAGGCATCTTTTTCTCAGATTTGTGTGGAAACCTGGAAAAGAGACTCAGCAGCTTTAAAAATAGCAGAAAAATGTTATACTCTCATGAGATCTGAAGCATTTATTCTGAATAATTTTTCAAGCAGATGCAGTTTGGATGTTTGTAAGGTATCATCATGAAATCTAATAGCTTCAGACAAACATGATACAGCATTATCATATAGAGCTAGAAGGCTGGAATATTAAGTATGTTCACTTTGGGATGGCCAAATATTTTTTAAAATGTAGGAAAAAATATAATGATACAATAAAAAATGAAGTGGAAAAATACTAGATTCAAATTATTTAGATTTGTGGACTAACTTTGGGTGAAGATATTGGAAAAGCACTTGTCTATTGCCATAATGTCAATCTATATTAGAACTCATGGGAAATCTTTGTGTGCTCTGGGGCTTCAAACAATTCAGGAAATTTTGTTGTGCAATTAACCAAATGCTTTGATTACTCCATGTTTCAGATAAAATAAAATAGAGACCCAACAAGTAGAGCAAAGTCTTTTTCTCTTCTATAGCTCTAGTGTGGCATATTCTATCAGCCTACCCATCCCACCATTTTTTCCCAGACCTTCTTTTCCTTTTCATCCACTTCTGTTAATGTCCTACTAGGGCATAGCACTCTGGCCTGTGAACACTTTAGGACAGGGCACCTGAAAACAAATCCAGACGTGGAAGAGTTAATGCTTGCAATATGTTGCATATACCCAATTTGAAAATGTGAGATAGTTAAAGGAACCAAAATCAGCACCATGGACAACAA
The DNA here is from genome assembly GCA_017656035.1 of Myanophis thanlyinensis. Taxonomy (NCBI): domain Eukaryota; kingdom Metazoa; phylum Chordata; class Lepidosauria; order Squamata; family Homalopsidae; genus Myanophis; species Myanophis thanlyinensis. The sequence continues at coordinate 32,477 of JAEANM010000655.1, forward strand.
CAGATGTCAAGTTTGTATGAACTGAGAGTCAGGCTAAATAAAAGAAACATTTTCTTGAACCTAACATCTGTTTTTTAAACTTTTCTCTCCCTCCCTCCCTCCCTCCTTATATTGCAAAAATCATTCATCCAATTTTCCCCCACAATAAATGGGGTGGACTGGAGCTAGTGACTAGCCTCCAGTTATCCTAGTGATCTTCCAAAATTGAGGAGGTCTTAAATCTAGGTATTCCATTTCCCAGTCCAACATGGGCTGTTTTGTTAATAAATACATGTGTTCAGTGGTTGGCTGCACTTAACTTTGTCTGATCACAAAAAAAAAATTAAGCAAAGTTGGATCTGGTTAGATATGAAAACACCAGAAAAACTGAAGGTTGCAGATTAGAACAGGACGTTTTTAAAAATTCCAGAAGAAGGCAGTAACAAGTCATTCTAAATTATGGCCAAGAAAATTACATTCATGACATCATCAGGAGCTGAGTTCATATCAAATAAGACTTGTGTTTAATTTGGGTCTGCCCTTGAAGACCATGTGGGAACTACAAATAATCCAGGACATGCCAGCATTTGCTAGTAATGGACATCCCTACTATGTCAACGTAACACCACCACTGCATGAGCTGCAGTTGGTTTCCTGGAGCAAAGTCAAGGTGCTGTTTATCATCTGTAAATCCCTACATGGCACAGAGCCTAGCCCCTAGCTATTTGAGAGACTGCCTGTCTCAGTATCTGAGTAGAATCACTATCAAGAGGAAACAGGAAGAACCTTAGCACATCACATATTGTGAAAAACAATGGAGCGATGCAGATAAAAGAATGGATAGGAGAGAAGGTAGGCGAGCAAGTGGAGAAAGAAAAAGCTGCTAGAGGTTATAGAATTGAGTCACCTCATTTCACAACAATCATTCTTCCTGAGCTAGGTGAAGTCATCAAACTACTGTACTCTACTCTTCTCATCTTTTGGCAGACTTCAATATGAAACAGTCTGTTGTAATGATTAAAATGTTGGATGGTCCAGATCCACCCTTAGCCATGGAAGTTTACTAGGTAACTGAGGGTT
>JAEANM010000656.1:0-27402 GCA_017656035.1 Myanophis thanlyinensis
CTATTCTATTCTATTCTATTCTATTCTATTCTATTCTATTCTATTCTATTCTATTCTATTCTATTCTATTCTAGAATCGATTGCTACTTTTGTTTGGCTTTCCCCAAGAGGTGCCATGCAGGGTCCTTGGCATGAGCCTGCATCTGCACTCAAGGCAACCTAAGCACTTGGGTCTCCTCTGCTTCTTGCAGGAAGATCCTTTGTGCTAGAAGGCCTGGAGCAACTATGCTTTCATTAGGTTACAAAAGAATTTCCAAATGTTTCCTAGTTAAGTGTGGGACTGGGTGGGGTAGGGTGAATAAGCAATGTTGTTGGTTTTCTGTGCTCATAAGATGGGGGGGGGGATTGAGGCCCCAAGAGACTTTATTTCCTTTAAAGAGGCCTGGAGATGTACTCTTCAGCAAAGTACCTTGGTCCCCTTGCAAACAAAAAGGGGGAGGAAAAGAACAGAAGCAGGAAATAGTTGTTGGAAATGCTTCTTGCCTAATACAGACAACATCCCAACAGCAGAAGATGCTGTGTGGACACTGCCACCAGTCACTGTTTGGGAAGGTGTTCTCTGCTGCCAGTGAGGCCTGAGCTGGGAAGTTTCACTTTTTGAACTATTCCTTCTAATCAATTCCTTTTCTTGGAAGACTAAATAGGCAAAATAGAGCAACGGACTTCGCGTTGGTGTTCCTACAATACAACTTACTAGGAGTTAATTGCACCCTGTGAAAGATTGGGTTTCTTGAAATAAATCTAAACCTCTCAGGGGTTAGCAGATTGTGTTAGTTGACTCCTTTGGGGGATTCCACAGCACAATAGTCCCACCTCCCTTAACACAAATAAGCCTGTCACAGACATGGGGCAATATGGGTGTCTATTAAGGCATCCATAGCTAACCACCAGGAGTGCAATGTTGAATTGAAGTTACAGTAAAGTGGCTCATTGAGGTTAGGTTCGTGCAGCTTGTCAACCAAAATATACAGTAGTTACAGCTTAGTTGGGTGAGCCCATCCAATTTTGGTTTATTCAATAAACCAGTGATTCTCTACTTTTTCTTCACTACGGCCCCCTTTAAATTACATTTTTGACCACAGACCATGGCCATGGACCCCCCCAATACTTAACCCCAGAGTTGAATCACAGCATTTCTTGAAGCCTTCACGGACCCCTTCCCCTCATCATGACATCGCAGAGCCCACAGGTTGAGAGCCAGCACTGTGATAAACCATTACTGAAACATGTTGAGGGAATGTGGAAACTATTGTGACAGTGAAACATATCTTAAAATACAGAGTATCTTACTAAGCAACACTAGCCTTAAATCCTGTGGCTCTAAAAGTGGTGGCACCCATATTGAAATAATGAGAATGAATGCTACACATAACATACAGTTTGCTTGTAGAATTTGCTTCCATAAGATGTAATGATGGCAATTGTTGTGGATTACCTTAAAAGAAGGTGATACAAAATAATAGAGGAAGGGATTGTCAACAGCTGCTGGTCATGATAACTATATTTTACCTTCAGTATCAAAGATAATGTGTCTCTTAGCAGCGGATGCTGAGGAAGAGGATTTGGAGAGCTATTCTTCTTCTATCATTCTTGCAGGCTTCTAGAGAATTGGTTCAACCACAGTGGTAGAGAAAGTTGGACCTGATAAACCTTTGGCGGCTTGTCTTATACTTTTTAATTAATATGGAGAGTATACTGCTGTGAGCACCTACTACAAAACTCACAAACAGAATAGATTATATCATTTTAAAATTTGGCATTAACTATTCAAGAAATTTTTAGTTTTATAAATAGTCAATTTCTTCTTGATTCCTAACTAGCTGTTCAACTTGGAGTGATAAGCTCTGAGCATATTGGTAAAATGATACAAAACTGTAATACAGCTTTAAAAGCATCAATACAGCAAACGAATGAAATTATTGACATAACAATTCATGTTATATTTTCTCAGTTGAGAATGAATACTTACTGTACCATAGAACTTATTCACAGCCAAGATAAATCAAGGAGATATATTAGCCTCCCAAACTGTGAGTAACAGATAATACACCCTTGGACTGGGAGACAATTGTGCCCTCACTAGTAAATTATTTGTGGACTGTAACAAGTTAGGTCTGTTTGGAGTCAGTGGTTTCATGGGAAGAAATTCCAGCTGTGTTGAGGCTGAGTTTTTCTAGCTGTCTTTCATACCAGCTAGTCATTAATCATTTGTAGATTCAGCCTGGTGTCTTCTGGCATTATTTCTGCTCCTTGCTTCTAAGGAGAATTTAGGAGCAGCAGAACTGCAGGCAGTGCTATTTCAAGAAGGAACTGAATCACTTGGCAAACTTTACCAGTCTTAGACTTATATAGCTCTACCGAAGCCAGTAATTTTCTAAAAACAAAAATAGTACTGATAGAGGGGGAACATTGTAGAGGGGAGAGAGGGGGAAATGTATAGTTCAGGGTTGAAATGAGGGATCCTTGATACACTCTGAGCTTGGTTATTTTCTTGCACAGGTTTCATTACCCAAACTAGGTAACATCATCAGTCATCATCTTCAGAACACTGATAATGTTACCTTGTTTGGAAAATGAAACATCTGCAAAGAAAACAGCCAAGCTCAGAGAGCACCAAGGACCCTTCAATAAAAATAGTGTTGGCTAAGGGCATTAGTGGAAGAGGCACAAACCATATCAGCTGATTTTTAGACTACATTCTGCAGAATATCAAGTGTTTTGTGAGTGTTCCGAGAGCTGCTTTCAAAGGTCCCGAAAGTCCTCATTCCAAGACAAAATAGCAAAGTTAGCTGAATGTTACACCAACATCACTGGATGAAAGGTGTAGGGTAACTTTGCTACCTTTGCTCTTAGTATTTAGTACTTGGCTTCCAGAAGTTGGACATATTTTCTGCAGAGATACTGTATCTTCCATGCATTCAGCCTTCGAATCTATGAATCTCGCACTGAATTTACCAAACTCTTCAATGTAAGCAATATGTTGATAATTCTGTAATTAGCTCTTCAGTCCATCCCCTGTCCCCTACCCCCTATGTGAATACTGCTTTTATTTATAGAAATTACTTTTCACACCTCATTAATATTCTAAAAGAACTAATTGTTGCCTTGGTGCAGAAACAAAGGCAAAGGTACTTCGAAAAAAGGAAGCTAATTCGATGCCCAGCTTAGAGCAGCTGGGCTCCCTCTCTTCTGCTCTAGATATGGCCCAGGGTCAAGAATTCAAGGAAGGAACATCTGCTCCATTTGTGTGAGCACCAATCCTGCCCGTCTCAGAGAACTCTAACAGCTAAAGTAACATATCTTCTCTAACTGGACCGTTTTCTTAACAAAAGAACAAACGGATGGGATTTTTGTCTAATGCCAGGTGATATTGGCACATTGCTTCAATATTTGGATTAGGCTTACATTCGCTTAGGAATGGAATCAGATGTCTTTGGTAATGGTTGAGTGATGCTTCGAAAGCCCTTAGGTTTTTACAGTTAAGAAGTTCAGGGGTGGAGAGGGATTTAAAAAAAAATCTGATTTAATAAGAATAAAAAGTGAGCATCTGTTTTGTATATTGAGGGAAAACAAATATTCAAAATGCCAAGACATTTTGAGCAGTGTGTCATTGGACTTTCTCTTCCTTCTCCACGGATTCTTTTTTCTTAAGTTTATCTATTTCCTGGGTTGAATGCTAATGTTTTATGTCCTGTTTTATCATGCCGAGAGGGCCACACTGGTCTTTCTGTTCCATTTCACTCTTTGCAAGCACGACAAGGCAAAGGATCTCTGTTGCCAAAGTCAATACTTCACATCTGTGCACAGGGGGCAGGTTTCATGGCGCCGGCAGGAGCTTTGATAGTATTTCTATTCCTGGGCGGGTGACAAACTGCCTTCTATTCCGGGTCCCGCAAGCACACAGGTTCCATTTCAGTCTCAGATGGCTGCCTTGGGCCTGGGTGGGCCGAGCGGCTCCACCATCTTCAGTGGAGCTCTTTCGTCAGTGCCGTTCTTGAAAGGCATGGCTGTGAGGGCTAAGAGGGTGAAGGGAGAAGTGTAAACACACAAGTCCAATTGCTCAATTTAGGTGGCCTACAAGTTTCTCACACACAATCTCCTCCTTGTCTTTCTCCACCTGGCTCAGAGCTTGTGTTCAATATTAATGAACTCCTCCTTGCCTCTGTAATTGACTGTGGCGCTGTTTTCAAGGAGTTTTGGCAAGGCAGAGAGAAAGGGAATGTGTAGGGTGGGTGGGTGGGTGGGAGTAGGGGAGACACGGAAAAGAAAGCAATAACACAAACCAACAGGGCGAGAGGAACAAGCTTCTGAAACCACATCCTTCCCTGAAATAGAGATCATTTATTCACCTGGACCCACGCAAGGCTGGACAAGGCACCATTACGACAAAGAGGCCAAAGGCATGGGGGTACTGATATTTTGTGGCACCAGGGAAGGAGGTGTGGGACTAGGTGAATAGCCCTGAGACTAGAATGGGATTTTCTACAAAGATGAAGTGCTGATAAGTGAGATGCATACCAAGCTGCCTCCTTCCCCATTGCCTCTTTCCTCTTCATGCATCAGTTTATTTATACAGAAATGAGACAAAAAGCCCCAACTCCCTTACTATAATGCCAAGTGCCTGAGTTTGGAGCAAGCTGTTTGGTGTGGATCGAAAAAGCTCTACTGGCAAACAGTGTCTTCAGTTCTGCTCAATGGGCTCATTTACTAGCTGTGATGAATTCATTGGTTCTGGCACATTAGCAGGCAGCTGGCCTTTTTCAGTGGGCTACTAAGACTTCTGGAGCATGGTAGAATTCACATCTGCTGGTGGTCTATTGGCTTATAAGAGGCAGCAGGGGAAGGACTTTTGGGTCCAGAGGGAACACTCCTTAATCCACAAGGACCCATATTATGGGCCCATTCCCAAGTCAAAATGGCCCTACAGGTACAGGTGCTCCAAGCAGTTTCTTCCTGCCTTTTCTTCTATATACTAGTCTGTCTGCTGGATTAGTATTTTTGTGGGAATTTGAAATCATATATATTCTGGCAGCTATTTACAAAGCTTTATAAACATTAATTGTAAAATCCTGATAGTAGTAGCATCACATTCAGTATTGTTGGCAAAACTTTAGAATCCAGAAATCTGCTGTGTACTTTGTTTTCCAACACAGGGATTCAATAAGAATTACTAAATTGCATTGTACTTCCACTCTGCCATTGAAATTGCAGGGATGCAGCCGGACTTGATGCATGCATGCAGTTGTTTCTTGAAGGATCAATGCAGCAAAAGGCTTTACACACAATCAGAATCTTTATTGTGGAGCTTGGGATACGCAGATTCTGGAAAAGATTCTGTCAAGATGAAATAACAAATACTGAATTATTTGTGAAACTGGAGGTTCTGTCTTTCTCAGCCACAAATTATAGCCATCAAACAAATGAACAAAGTACGTGATAAAGCGATGAAGTATGTATCAGTTTTTAAGAACATCTAAAATACTTGGAAGGTGTAAGCTCTTTACAGCTGGATGCATGGGTCTACAGCTAAGTGGAAAGAAAACTAGTGTGGAATGTTTGTGTAGGAGCCTGTTAGCTTTGCTCACCTACAGGGAGATTTTCCAATTCGAAATTTGTACCATGTGATTGACTGACCTAGCGTATTGCTATATCTTGCTTTGAGTATTGAAACCTGTTGGCAAACACTCGACCTGGATACCACCCAACCACACAGGTTCAAAATTCCTGGTGGGTGGTATAAACGCGTGGGCCTATGAGTCAGCTTTGTTGTGCTCACATCCTTGATGATTCTGTGCCATTCTATTTTAGGTTCCATCCCTACCAATAATAATAATGTCTTTCAATGCCAATGATTCCCAGGCTTTTAGCCAAGGAAACCCATCAATATATTGTGGTCCTGATTTAGCATTCAGCTGCCAATTTTAAGTATTGGCCCCAAACCAAAGCCCTTGTGTCATCTGAAACACCCACCGCTTGCTGGCAGGTTGACAACCTACCACAACCTATGAGTCCCAGATGGCCTTTGGAATGGCTTTGTGGTTTAAAGGATTGGCATTGATCAAGCACAGGATGCTAGGCTTGCTTTGCTACAGAAGTTTTCAGGCTCTTGCCCCAAGGGAGCAAGGAAGGAAGCTCATATTTCAGAAGTCAGTTATATTATAGATTAGTTACAATGCTTTGGCAGAAAAAAATATGTAAGAGCTGTTGACTTCTGAAGAAACAGCCTCCGAGTAGCAGAAATAGCTAGTATGATCCTTACTGAATGGCATGAGAAGTCACAGGAACAGCAATACTTGACATTTGGGTCATCCTCTGTTCTGTTCAAATCCTCTGCTGACAACATTTTAGAAAAGTGTCAAATCTCTGCAGCACAAGGGAGGTGTGTGATATTATTCTATTGTGGTCTCATTTTAACTCTTAATCGCTGTCTGGAACCCCTTAAAGGAGACTGACTACCCTTCAGCATTAGCTGTTCAAATTCTAATTTTGCTGTTCATTAAATGGCCCCAAATCATGATATTTGTATGTTTTTTTTTCTTGGCTACTCTTGAGGAACTCCAAGTTGAGAAAGTTAATCATTCATTACAGATCTGCATGGACAGAATGATCTTGTAAATGATCAGTTTTACTAAATGCTATAATGATTTTTCTGTTCTATCTGAACATTGCCTGATCATAGGGGAAGTGGGACACTTTTCTTAGTTACCAGCTGTCTTGGTCATATGGAGTTAAATAAATCCATTCTTGTATTCTGGACCACTGGTTATTGACAGGCGCTAAGTATTTATGCTGCTGCAAATGGACAAGCAAAGCAAATATTTGGATAATTTAGGAAACTGAATTCTGGTTTTGCCTTAAGCAAAAAGCCAACTGGCTGACTTTTGGTCAATCATTCTCTCTCAGCCATAGGAAGAAGGTAATGGTAAATCACGTCCAAAATTTTTGCTAATAAAACTGCAGGGACTGCTCCAGTAAGTTGCTAGCAGTCAACACTGACCCAAACACAAAACACAAACAAAAGAACACCACAAAACCCAGAGATAATGATTATAGAAACTGGGATGTTTCTGTGAGAACATATTATCCAAAGGAGTAAATTAAAGGCTAGCGACTGGACCACTATAATCAATTCAGCCATCAGAAAAAAATCCCCAATATTTTCCCCAGAATAAACTAAGCAATTCAATTTTATTTGTATGAAATGTTGCAACTGGAATGACAGAAGCACAATCGATTACAAAAGTACTTCATTTATTCTGATCATAATACTGAGAATTTTTCTGATTTTAAAACTGGGCAAAAGTAAATGATAGGATTATTGTACAGGATAAGTGACTGAAGGGCAGGGGGATGTCATAGATATCTGGCTGGATATTTCTTACAAAATCCTGTGTCCTATAGGAGAAAAAAAACATTCCTCTACTACGAACAAGCATTTTTCTAATAAATGTAAACATTCAGACATCTGTATATGATATTGCAACCATGAATGAAGGACAGTATTTGTCATGTAGACTTCTATGCCGCCATCTTATCTATTGATAAAAGTTGGCTTTGCGGTGTGCTCTTAGAAAATAGAATAGAAAGAATAAGCTAAAACATCCGTAATATCAGTCTCCATAGATGAACTAAAAGAATCCTTGGATTAATGTGACTCTGGAAGCTGCTAATAAGAGAAGCCTGGGTTACATTATCATAAAAAGTGCAAGTGGCCTACACTGATGAACGTGCAGGACTGAGTTTTAAGCTGATAACAGAGGGAACCAAAAGGATTAGCAACAACTCGTCTATTGCACCTGTTGCGACATCTCTCCTGTCCTTAAGAGTCTGCAGCCTAAGATAAAAAAAAAAAAACTTCTCTCCAGCTGCCCACCACACCGACTGCAGCATATAACCACTTGCCCCATGTCATTGCTATATATTACTTTGCAGGAGAAGGAAATGCAGAAGCACAAACAACTTCTGGGTTGGGGGGGGGGAAGAGGTCTTCTTTCTCATCCCTTCACCCAGCTGGATTTGAATGGGCTACAGCTGGGAAGAGAGGAAGCACCACTGGGGAAAATGGCCCGCTGAAATCCTATCCCCAGTGGGATGGCAGGGGCTACAATTCCTTCACAAGATCTCTTGTGAAACTTTAAACCCAATAGATGGCTTGGGAGGGGCAGTGGGCTGGGGAGGAAGAAGAGAGACAGCTGCAGTTACCTCCTGGGGCTGATCGTTTTCTGCCATAGTTTAGTGGTGGAAGGGGAGGGAGCATAGAAATTAGGATATTTAACAGTAGAAAGGGGATGCAACCAGAAGGAATACACATTATAATGTTTCCTCAGAATAGCTTTGTTCTATTACTTGGTATGTTAGATCCTCTGGAATTGTAAGCAAGGAAGGGGACTCCTTTTGATATTTGAGGGGCTTCGACCAATCGCTAGGAAGAAAATAGGGTGGCTGTTTGGTTGGGGGGGAGTGGGGGTGGAATAACCCCTGAGCTTTGTGATATCCTGAGACAGATTCCCAGGCTCTGAGTGAGTGGCCAGTTGCTAGATCAATTTCAGGGAGATGTTAGTAGTGGAGTTCATGGTGGCTTAAATGGAACAGCAGCTAATGCAGAACAGATGTTGTGCATGAGCAAACCTAGTAAGAATGGACTCTCCACTATTTGCCTTCCCATACGATTGCGGAATACACAGGTGCACATGCTATGCGTGCAAGCAACTCACGCAGGTGCACATGAATGTGTTTAGTCCTTTCTGGGCTCAAATCTATTTTTTAATAAAACACAGAAACAGCTGAATTTCTAAGGGCTGGTATAAATATCATACATCTCCTTAATTTTTTTCCCTAAACTGAATTCCATTTGTGTCCAGCAAAACAAAGCATGTAAACTCTTCCATGGCACGAAGATGGCTCTCGCTATGGCACCTATGCATCCATTTTCTCACAACCTGGTATACGCTGAATGACAATTCTCAGCACAGTTGTGATGCCTAGAGATACTGGATACTGTGAGGAGTTCCACATCTGGAGAGTGCCAAGTTGAGGGAAGCTATTACCGAATGGGGTTGAGCTACACCTAAAATGTTCTTGTATTCTCCTTCTACGTTTTTCAATAAATGATGGACTTTTGGGAAAATTGCAAAAATTTAGGAATACTGTGCTTAGGGATCACCTGACAAAACATCTGGCTTGGATGTGAAATGTGAAACAAGGACTCTGTCGAACATGACATTGGGCCAGAAATAAAGGGACTTACGGCCTTTAAGAATCATAAAATTGTTGGAGCAAGAGATTTGATGAATTATGCTCTACTTCCTCTGTTAAAAAGCTGAAGATAACAATTCTTTCATTGGTTGAGATGGGCTATGTTCACAAAAGCTCATGTTATAATAAATATATTGGAATTTGAAGTGCCACCAGATCCTGGTGTTGCTTTAGCTGCATTAGAGTATCAGTGTCCCGACTTGAAAAAGCAAATCAACTTCTGTTGTACAGATCATTGGGAAGAGGGTGGAGAGGCAGATTATGGCTAGCTGTTAAAAAGGGAATTTAGATACACAGTTCCTTTCTAAAGCTCCACAGATATTCACTTACACAAGAACCAAATTAACTTGCAGCATTTGAACTTCACATAGAGATTTAGGCATACCAACTGAGGCCAGACTACTCTAGCAATCATTCCAACCAGAGATGCAGGGGGAAAAAAAACCTCCAGGCAGAGGTTCTACTCCAAAAAAATAATTTATGGGTGTGGGTCATTCATGTGCATTAGAAGTGATATGTACATAAATATTTATCTCTAGGGTTATGTACAGAGGACATCAGGAGCCAGAAGGAAAGGTCCATGTCCTAAGTAGGACATCCTTGTGATTGTGTGTCCAGATAAGGATGGGACTGCCTGAGAAAGCTGGCTGGCTGACTCCTGCCAAATCATGAAGTCTCTTTAAAGTATTATTAAATTGGGAATGGTATCGGAAAAATAAGCAGGATACCCTGTGATGAGCTCCTGCCGTTAAGAGTTTCCTTCTTTTCAGGACTAAGTTACTTCCTATTAATCTGGTCTTACTTGTCTTCAGTCAGCTGGCTGCATTGAAGGCTCAGCTACAACAACAGCTTTGAGGGGACCTGAGATTACAGGGTATTGAAGCATCAGTATTAGCGCCTGGAGCATCGATAGACGTGCGTAAGGAAGCCATCTGGTCCTTGTTGGTGAACTTTGGGAAGCAAATGTCCAGCAGATTCCACAAGCTTGATGAGACTTTTAGTTCTTGCTAATTTAGCTCCAGGCAGTTTCTTCAACCGGGGACATTCTGAGAACATCAGTTCTCAAATTATGTAATCCTTTAGGAATGAAGAAAAGAACAAAAATGCCACTTTCCCTAGTGTCCACGGCCTGTCTCCCTCCTCATGTCCTTACATTGTGATAAGGAAAAAGGCAAGGGGTGATTGGCAAAGGATCATGGGTGAAGACGGAATCATCAGAAGAACAGGTGCTACTTGTGTCTTCACAGGATGGGGAATACTGTTCAAAAGGCATTGACAGATCCAGATACTGAAAAAGGAAAAAAAAAAACATAATCAGCATTCATAAGGATAAAGGAAAAATTCCTACTTTTTGTTGTTTCTATGGGCAGCTGGGAAGTATCCTTGTCTGAAACTCTAAAATTCCTACTTTTTGTTGCCAATGACCAGCTGTTTAGATATCTTCAGTGGAACCATCCCCTGGGAGTTCAAACCTACCTCATCCGAGACAGCAACCAGAACTTTATCCAATCCTTCCACTAACTGCTTAAAGGTGGGTCGTTGGGAAGGCACAGCATGCCAGCACTCTCTCATCATCATGTACCTATTTGGGAAAAAGAAAAGCTTCAGGCACCTATTCACCACTGGAGTGTAGTCTATGGACATGGATGCAATGCACTGGAGTGTAGTCTATGGACATGGATGCATTTGGAAGACAAGCAGGCTGGGAAATATGGTTTTAGGAGGCACAGTGCTACTTACAGTTCATGGGTACAATTGGAGGGCTTGTCCATTCGGTGACCTTCTTTCAGGAGTTTGAAAAGTTCTTCCACTGGGATGCCAGGATAGGGGGAACCACCCAGTGTAAAAATCTCCCACATGAGAATCCCAAAGGACCACCTTAAAGTGAGGAAAAGAGGCAAAGAGAAGGTAAGAAGGCTATAAAGATTTCAAGATCATATATATTTGGAAAGCAATCCATGTGGCAAGCAAACGCAATGAAATGTGGAAAATTATTAGATATTTACCAAAATTATTTGTGACCACAAATGGCAGAGCACGGTAAATAGAAAGTCTCCAGCATGCAAAAACCAGGGTGGAAATACACATCTATTTCAGGAAGGAAGTGACTACGTAATAGATCATTTACAGATAGTTTGATGGAACCATTGCTTTGGCTTTGTGATGAAAATGAATCATATACTAGGAACATTAGGAAATTGATATAACGCAGATTCCTCTGTTTTTTTTAATAGGTGAAAAATCAAAGAGATGTATCTGACACAATTTGCAATATTTATCTGTAGCTGTGCAAACTTTAGATTTGACCCCTACAAGTTGATGGGAACACCAGCATAAAATCTATTTGCAACATCCTAAACAGTTTTTTCCTGGGACTGTATGGCAGAAGCTGCAATATCATAGATACCTGTTTTAAGATGTTGCAGGGCAGGTGCTAGGTTTACATTCCAAAACACTTTTGGAAACAGATCCAAAATACTACAGAGCACTACTCAGTTATTTTACCAGGCACATTTCTATAGGGTGATTAGATAGCAAGAACCATCTAGTCTTGCATACTCATACTTACACATCACTTTGGTGTGTATACACTCTATCAAACAGAGCTTCTGGTGCCATCCATTTTACAGGCAAACGACCCTGCAGGTAAATATGAGAAGCTGTGAGTTCATTGCTTTTTTTTTTTTGAGGTGACATACCACCTCTTATAACTCTCTCCTTCTCCTTCCAATGAATAGTATTGGTACATATTGTCCCACACCTCTATCAAATCTTATTTTCTAAATCATTTTCAGGTAGTCTTATTTAGCAACAGTTGGGATCAGCAACTCCATTGTTAAGCCAAATGGCCACCAAGGATGCATGAACTTTCCCTTACTTTATAGACAGTGGAAGTGATAAATTGAAAACTGCTTACACAAAGTTAATTTTTCATCATCTTTGTAACTGTGAATGGTTGCTAAAGCAAGCAGACTTTAAATGAGGACTACCTGTAGAATCAAATAAACTTCACTGATAGATTCTGTAATGCTTTGTTTCCTACCATTGGCCCTCTTAAAAATACTGTCCGTTTTCTAGGCAGAAAGATCTTATAGGTGGCCCTGGCAGTGGACAGTCACATGAACAGCCATCATATTCAGAATATTCGGCCTCACTCTGTTTCTTTTTTTGCAGGGCTATGTAGGCAAAATTGGGCAATTTGCCCAGGTTTAATGTTCTAATGACATGAGTGATTGGATGGAATTGGTTTAATCTTATGCAAGGCTGGTTTATTTCAAAACAAACAAATCTAGAATAAATCCCTTGGCTTTAGATGACTAGATCAACTGAGCCCCTTCTTGCTAGTCTTGCTATTTTGGGGACAGAGGTACTTAAAATATTCTTAATTTACCCATGTTTTTCCCTATGATGCTTTGCATTTCCAAAGCATCTGAGCAGCATTTAGATCCTCTCACAGCCCTGTGGCTCTCAAATGGTCTCTTCACTCACATTGCTGGTTTTCTTATAGTAGTCTATGTCATGAACTCCACGGGCCAAGCCAAAATCAGCAATTTTCATCACATTCTCTTCAGTAACAAGAACATTGCGAGCAGCCAGGTCCCGATGAATACACTGGAAGGAAAACAAAAGAGTTGCATCAAACTCCAGGGACTCTATTATAATCTCAATGTCACCATAAGATTAGCTTATTACTCCTTCCAACATAAATATGAGCAGGGTCTTTTTATATCTTTCTAATTTTCTTTTTCTCAGGCCTAATATATACAACACTCTGTTCTCAGGATTCTGTGTTCTCTGGATCTCAGGCAGTTCAATAGCAAACTTAATACGGAGTGGAATGAAGATGCCAGAGCACTTAGTAAGCATCAATCTATATAATTTTTTCTAGACCAAAGAACATATTTGGTCTGAATCTTATTCTAAGAAGTGATCTCATTCTCCAAAGTGGTTGGACATGAGAATTTAATTGATCTTAAATTAATCAGAACTAAATAACATTACTGTTTTTAAATTTCTCCTGTCCCAATAAAAATGATAATTCAGTCACCGTTTTGAAAAAAGTATTGTGGGCCCAATCTAAAGCTTTTGTGGCTGTGAACTCAAATTATTTATTTCTGGATCAGAGCTGACTAATACACCTAAGAGGGTTTCTTGGGGCACCATCATGACAGACAGGTGTGGATACTATCTGGCCCAGATCCTTCTTACCCGCTTGGACTCCAGGTACTCCATGCCACGGGCCACCTGGTAAACACAAGAAACCAAGTCTTTAAAGGAAAGCTGCTCTTCTGGCATCTTGGTAATATCAAATGTGTAATCAGGTGTCGGAGGTCGGCGAGCTCGCAGATACTCTCGCAAATTCCCCTTGGCAGCAAACTCCACAATCACATAGAGAGGACCTATAGTTAGATATTATGAATCACACTTTGTCCTCAGAAAATGCCCCCAAAATGTCCTTTGGTCCCAATTCCACTGAGTGCCCGTGTTCAAGCTCAGCATCCTGACAGTTCCTATAATCACAACACCCAATTTTCCCCCAATGAGTCCTGCTTGATTCCAACTAAGTCGTCATTTCTGTCTTTTGCCTCCCAAACATTTTTTCCCTTCCCACAATGTCCGCTGTATTTTCTGCCTCCTAACCAGAAATGAAGTCACTCACCATCTTGGGTGCAGACACCCAATAGGTTGATGATATTCTTGTGTTGGTCCATCAGTTTCATCATCTCCATTTCTGAAATGAGGTCAGCCAGGTCTTTATCCGTAGCATTATCTAATAAGGCAAAGAATATAAATTTATATGATTCCTGAAATGATACGAAGACCCGTGTTTAAGAGTATCATCCAATAATGAGAAAAGTCAAAAGGACGAGGCTTTGGGCCCCTGTAAAATACATTTACCTTTCAGCATTTTGACAGCAACAGTGAGAGGCCGTTCTGGCCGTTCTGGATCAATCCCATAGGCTTCTGCTCTCACCACCTGCCCGAAACAGCCCTCGCCTAAGGGCTTGCCTAGCACCAGCCTAGGAACAAAAAGGACAACTTCAGAATTGGGAAGATGTGCTAAAAAGCTGCAGGGCTGCAACCTTGATAAAAGCAAACAGACAAACTAGATTTTAAGTGTTGAGTCTTAGTCTGATCTATGAGTTGCTAAAGTCACAGTGGATCCTCTTAGCAGTGGAATATTATTCTTCCAGTGTCAGACTAGTGCAGTTATTGACTAGCTTTCAATAACAAGTACAAGTAGTCCTCGACTTACAACACTTCATTTAGTGACCGTTCAAAGTTGCGTCTCTGAAAAAAGTGACTTCTGACCATTTTTCACACTTACGACCATTGCAGCATCCCCATGGTCAAGCGGTCAGAATTCAGACAGTTGGCAACCGACTCATATTTATGGTGGTTGCAATGTCCCAGGATCATGTGATCCCCTTTTGTGACCTTCTGATGAGCAAAGTCAATGGGAAAGCCAGATTCACTTAACAACCAGGTTACTAATTTAACAACTGCAGTGATTCATTTAACAACTGTGGCAAGAAAGGTCATTAAATGGGGCAAAAATTCATTTAGTAACATAACTTTTTTGTCTGCTGCACACTTTGTTGAGGAGCAGTGTTTTGCAACATCCAGTTGTAATCCCACACATTTGGGAAGCCTTCGCTTGTGGTGTAAGTCTATTGTAAAATGAAGATGGAAGCTTCACAGATGTGCAACAAAGCAAGTGTGTCTTATTCCTTCTTTATTTGTTTTGAACAGGGTAGCCATTTTGGAACTATCATGTTACCAGTATTTACTAAGTTCCATCTCCGTACGAATTAGTCTGTGGATATCTTTATGTAAAAAACTCAGTAACAGCAGAAAATGTAGGAACCAGCTCCTTGTAGTACAATAAATATAGGCCTTGATAAGGAATTATAGGCAATTTTTTTCCGTTTTACATCTTTTAACAGAGCTTCAGTTAACAAACTGAAGATATTGTGAAAATAGCTGTGCTTCTCCAGTACCAAATGCAATAAAAGAAACCTGGTTCCTTACACACATACCTGTCCCGTGGGAATTCCCACTTGGAGTCCAATGGCAGTTCCACTTCCATAACTCCAGCTAGCATGGGAGTACAGCTGGAGGAAAGGCGAGTAACACGCATTAGTGATGTTGTAGACTTCCCTGAAGAGCTTGATTCCAAGGAGAACTATGAGGCAAACCAAGAACACAGATTAGATTGGTCCCCGAATGTTGTTCTATTCCAGAGCAGCAACAGACAGTCATAAGTTTGCTAGATCCAAGTGACAAAATGCTGCAGGTCTCAGGTGGTAAAGCAGAAATAGATACATCTAAACACACTATACAAGGTCCATCTAATAATATTCTGCCTTTCCAGACTCTTAAATGAGGTCTACATATGGGAAATGTAGCAGATATCTACCTTAGTAGATACTGAGAGATCTTTTGGAGCCCTTAAATGAGGTAGGGAACTTGTATTTTACAATCATTTCGCATACCACAATCACAGATTGATTGTTTACAATCAATATTTGTTCCATGCTATACAGGTAAGCCTTGACTTGTAACAGCCCAATTAATGACCATTCAAAGTTAAAATAGTACTGAAAAATGTGAGTTATGACTGTAGTTATGACTTTTGCAGCACCCCCATGATCATGTGATCAAAATTTGGAGGCCGACTCATATTTATGATAGTCGCAGTGTCCTGGGGTCATGTGACACTGCGACTGTCATAAATATGAGTCAGCCTCCAAATTATTCAGTGATTAATTGTTCTGTTATTTCAGTAGGTCAATGTTTCTACTACATACCTGTCGGATCAGAGGAAATTTGGAGAGTTTGTGCACAGCCATTGGTTCCAGAGGCTGCTTGCTTGGCTGAATTTGCATGCGGCATAAAACAACAATGACTATAGCCATAGCAATAGCTAAAGACCCTGAAGTATAGATAATTATGTCAGTGTATTTGATTTCAGGAGCATATATTTCTTCAACTTCTTCTTCATCTGCAAAGGGCAAATAAATCTTCAGTTATTTCATTTTATAATTAAATCAACACTGAACACTGCCAATACTTGAATATGTTTCTGGAGATGTTAAAGTAGAGGAAAAAATATTGAATTGTTTAGTGTGGTTGGTTTCCTTCAGAGGCAGCTATCTGGAACTGCTAAAATCCATATATAATTCTTTTTCTGTTAAGAATATGATCTTACATACTAAATTATTTACAAATCTACATTTTATGAAACACTCCAAAATGTGCACATATTCATATAACATTTACTATTGCTAACAATCATGTATTTTAAAAGGCCCCAGATATACGTTCACATTCAGATGTTATTCCTTTCAGTTTGAAGCATGAAACTGGCAAAAAAATAAATTCGTAACTTAATTATCTATACTGCTTTTCACGTTATTTAAAAAAAACACTCTTAGAATAGAATAACACCATGTTTTATCATATTTCCTTTCTTGTAGTGTTATTTTTCAAACTTGTTTCTTATCAGAGGGGTGCCTGGCAATGTATTGTAGCCTGTGAATGAATGACATGGCTCATGACTCATTCTGAATGTCTCATTCCTTCGAAGACACACTGGTTGTAATTTGGTCTGCCTTTGCCATTCTCACCCTGCTGTATGGAGTCAGTGAACATTAGCGGGTTATTGTTTCACATCACTAATAATTTGTTAGAGGGCTGGTTCTGCACTGGGAAGTGAGGTCCTTCCTGACTCGGGAGCTGCCATTTCTTGAGATTCCTGAGGCAAAGGTTTGCCTGGAAGGCTGGAGTGTGTGACTCTATTAGATATGCTAGGCTACAAATCTCTCTCTCTCTCTTTCTTTCCCCCTTTTTTTTTTCCCCTCACTCTTTCCCATTCTCTCCCTCTCTCTTTCCTTCTTTTTTCTTTGTTTCTTTTTCTGTTTTCCGCCTATCTCACTGTGAGCAATGTTCCTGGTGTGGCCAACCATATGGCTCCTGTATGGTTCCCAGGGTTTTAGGCAATCAAAACCTCCCTTGTGTCTATTAGCAGCATCCAGCTTTTTATTCTTTGAAGTTTCTGGATGTTGTGCAATTTTGACAAGGGATGAGGGAAGGATTTTAAATATGCTCCAACAGACTTTATATTGATAATCTGCATATTTCCATAGGCCAGAGGAGAGGGCTGCCATGCCAACAGATCTTTCCTTAAAGCAGAGGTGGGGAACAATGGCCCTTTTATGACTTGTGGACTTCAACTCCTGGATGGCTCAAGAATTCTGGGAGTTGAAGTCCAAGTCTTAAAAGGGCCATCGTTCCCCACCTCTGCTTTAAATTAATAGCAACTGCCTTGGGTAGTTGGTAAAATCAAATCCACTAAAAGTCTGGCTACTTTACGTATGCCACTAGAGTTTCTCTCAAATTATCCAATCTTTTAATAATATCAGCTTATTCTGACAGGACAGAAAAAGAATTAATCAGATTTCTTTTTTCAGAAGGTCATCTGTGCTCTGTCTTGCTGTAGGTAGAGCAAACTATTTACCTGAGCAGTAATATCTTCAGAGCAGAACTGGTAAAGTGGCCTTTGGGTTATCTAAAGGTGTGTGTGTGTGTGTGTTGTAGTCTGTTCCTATCAAGAGTTTAGTTTTAAGAAGCAACCACAAACAGCTTTCTTGCAAGTCTGAAATGTGCCATCCCTGCCGTTTCTCACCTGGAAGCACGGTAAGCCAGGCGGATTGGTAGGACAAGCCGATAGAATTTCCAGCCAGACAGGTGTATTCACCAGCATCTTCCATGGTGACATTCTGTAAGTAGAGGACTTCCACTTCTGAGCTGTTAATATCTGCTGTCTACCAGGGTAAATGCCAAGCAAGGGCAAAAAACAAACAAACATTAGTTGTAGGCAACACAAGAGAGGTGTCCAAGCATCTCTTTGATTGAGGAATCATTTGCTTGTTTCTATTATTATTATGTAATAATGATCTAATATTACTTCAATTCTTCCCACCTGGTCCGGCAGGGAAGACTTGTTGCAGACCCTGCCAATCAAAGAATTCCAACTGGGCAGGATCCAGAAAGAAATTCTTCTCTGCCATTGCCCCTGCCTTCTGGAACATTCTCTTCTCCCTCCCCCCCCCAAGAGGTGAGGTCCCCACTCCACTGAAAAGGTCCCCACTCCACTGAAAAGATATGAAAACATAGCTCTGCGGTGGGTGGGTCCACTTCCAGAAAAGATATGAAAACATAGCTCTGCGGCTTTGGGTGGATTACACAGAGGAGCACAAAACTTTTCAGCCAGGTTAGCTCTCTTGAAACTCCTCACTTCGCCTTTTAATAATTTTTAGCATTAAATTTTAACAAACCTTCCTTTTAAATATCATAATCTGTTTTAGTTTTAATATTTTATCTGCACACCACTCAAGAGTCCCTCCATGAGGGAGATGGGCAGCTTCAAAATTTGATAAACAAAATTTATCATATGTGTGAGGGTCCACATTATAACTGTAATTATAACTGTTGCTAGCTTTTATTGCTTATAATGGATTTTTTTAAATGAAAAGAATATGAGATTCAGGTTTCTAGCTGGAAAAGTGTTAAACTAACTGTGGAGGGGTGGGGGTTTTTTGCTGTAAAAAGTTTCGTTTTTCAATACACTCTACCAACAGCTGATACAAAAGATAATATCACCATGTCTGTGTTTAGATCCCATCTTTCTTTTGGGGGACCAACAAAGCTATCATGCCTTTCTTTAAAAACAAGTCACTGTATTGCAATGGCTGTATATTTATCAGGTGCCACCTTCATTTGAGCATGCCTTAATTTGCAAGGTTATAGGTCAGCAACCATTTCCAAATTAAAACCATTGAAAGCAAAAACACCCATGTCCCGCCTTGAACTGAAAGGGATATGACATGGGTGCTCACAGAATTCTTCAGCATGGACAGAGAGTAAGATCCTTGCCTTCAACCCCTCATTTCTTTCTCATCTACTCCTTGAGGAAAACCAATTGCTGATTAACATCCACATGGTGAAGATGGCCAGGTCTCTATAGCCCTGCCATGTTATAAATATAAATAGCACTGGTTTATTGTTTTCCACTCCCATTTTCAAAAAAGGTAGATCTGCTTACCTTAAGGATCTGCACGTAAGGAACTCCATCTGGACCAAAACTGCTGCCATTCACTTTGATGTGTTTAAGCCACTGTATGTGGGGCTGCGCATCACTGTATACTTTGCAAAAGAACTCTACATCACTGCCCAACACTGCTGTGGTATTGGCAGGCAGCCCAGCTTGCAAGATGGGTCTGTGCGGAGACCTCTCTGTCAAGAAACAAACAGGAAAAATGTTCAGTTGTCCAGCACAGCTGAAGGGCACCATATCTCTCAAGAGAGGTTACTGATGGAGTCTCCTGTAGCAATAGCATTTAGACTTATATACTGCTTCACAGTATATATAGTCCTCTCTGAGTGGTTTGCGGAGTGAGCAAATCTCCCCCAACAATCTGGGTCCTCATTTTACTGACCTCAGAAGGAGGGAAGGCTGAGTCAATCTTTTGGCAGTGAAACTTGAAGTGCCGGCAGCCAGCAGTCAGCAGAAGTAGCCTGCAATACTGCATTCTAACCACTGCGCCACCATGTACATCAATCACTGTCATGATTCAGAGCAGGCCAAAAGTACAAAGCAAAATCAGCTAAGATACACCATCTAATAGTAGCAGTTGCAATTTTCTTAACACAGCACTACTAATGGCCTTGCCCCAAAACTTGGGGGGAATCACAATTTCTTCCCCACCATAGACCATTACAGAACACTACAGGAAGATCTCCCGGCCAGGACTGGCTCCAGAGACTCTGGGGCGATTAAGAGTAACCCCCCCAGAAGGCTGATAAGAAAGTAGAGATAAGAAAGCAAATGCTTAATGCTCTGCCTAGTGATTTAGGCAGGGTTAATTAATTTCGTCTGACTTTGTAGCCCAAGACATCTTTTGTCTTCCTTTGAAGCTAGCAGAGGATTTGGAATTTTTTTCCCCAATCTGGAGAGTCTGAAGCCAGGATGGTGCCTCTGCCTCTCTAAGGAAAATGGCAGGCTGCCAATACCTGGGTTTTGCCCCTCTCAGCCCCAACTCAGAAGCATTCATCAGCATAAGGAGTAGGAACTTTTGAAAATGGGGATGGTCCATTTCATTTTCAACTGTGCTCCATTTTATATCTTTGAATTGGTCTCCTTAATGCAGAGTCTGACCGTTTTCTTATGGCCAACACGTTCCCTTTGCTTTGTGTTTGCTTTCCATTAAAGAATACTAGGATCCCATTGAAGGTTTGTGAAGGAAGGAAGGAAGGAAGGCCTTCTCACCCAGCACATCCAGAAAGTAGCTGTAGCGAATACTGCCGAATTTATTTTCCACCAAGCAAGTATAGTTGCCTCGATCGGAAGGTACCACACTCTCCATGACCAAACTCCAGTGTTGATGCCTGAGCTGGGAATAGAAAAGGTGATGCAAGCTACCGTTATCACTGGTGCATCCTTTGTTTTGCAGAGCTGTCAATTTTTTCCCCGAGCATAAGTCTGACAGAATCTCATATTTCAGCCATGGCTACTTCAGCTTGTGACAAAGTTAAGAAATGCAGGTAGTCTTTGACTTACAACCACAATTGAGCCCAACATTTCTGTTGCTAAGTGAAACATTTGTAAGTACATGTTTCTATAGTTCTCTCCACCCAAAGCCCTAATTCATAGTGGGCTGAATAACTAGTGGGCTAACCAAGGGAATGGAAGGAGAAGGAAGGGGAGGAAAGAACAGTCCAACCCATTCAGGTCTTACCCGAATTCCTCCAATACGGTGCTCCCCACGGAATTCCCGCCCATTCTTCAGCCAGCGGATGGAAGGGGTAGGATTTCCCGAAGCTGGGCAGCGGAATTTGACCGTATTTCCTGCTGGGACCGCATGCAGCTTTTTGTCCATTCGATGAGGATGTGTCCAATAGGGTGCTAAAAGAAATATGACATGACCCATTCAGGTTTTAGCGAAGGCTTAACAAGTCTTCTGTTCTTGGTGGATTTTGTGCTATAAATGAGGCAGAGAGGGGATGAACTTTGAACTGGCTTCTAAGGAAAAAAAAGCAACAATACAAGAGTTTAAGGAACAAGAAATGTTACACAGGCGCTCGACTGCGTGCCAAAATGAATGACAGCACTGCATTCATTCTGCCCAGAATAAACAACATTCTAAAAGACACCAGTTGCAGGCCGAGTCATGCACCATCCTTGGTAGCAGAGGGGTGGTAATAACTGTCCCACACTTCGGGGTTCCTTGAGATTTTTGCAATGGAGGGAAGATATCTGGTTATAGTCTTCCTGCTCCTAAAAGGCCACAGTCCACAAGATTGAAGAAGTATAGATTAATGACCTCAATACTAACCTCGATAGGCATGTACGGGCTCCTCATTAGAATCAATATGAGCATTCTCCCCATCACTGTCTTCATCATCATCTCCTGAAGCCAACGAATCTAAAATCAAAATGAGCACAGATGATACTTTGTACTAAAACACCCCCCAAGTAATTGTGGGACAATATGCCACATAATAAGAGGTTTGGATTTTTTTTTTACTGTTGTGCCAGCACTCTTCGAGGAGAAGAGGCAAAATGTTAGGTGGATGCAGGGAAGGGCAGCTACAAAGGGCAAATAAACAGAATTGGCACTGCAGTGCTAGATATGTGCACCAAGGGTTACATTGTGGATGTTATTTTCCAAAGGAAGTTTCCAACCTTGTGTATTGGAAGATGTTTCCCAAAGACCTGGAATTAGTGGGTTTGTGGAGGCCCTGTTAGCATTTTCTTTAGTTATGGTTGTTTTCTAATCTGAGTGGATATTACTTTGTTATCATGTTTTTAATTGTGTGATTCAATATTGTAAGCTGCCCAGAGGAGGCAGACATCACAAATTTAATAAATTAATACGTAAAATCTGAGATACTATGTTGTTAAATTGTATAGTGTGTGACAGTGCCCAATCTCAATCCCGAGCATCTCTATGCAAAAGTAGGAAAAGCTGTGGTCTAAAATCGTACCATGTCTGCTGATGATATCCTGACCTTAGTGGATTGTGTGATTTGATTCAGCATATCTCAAGCTGATTCCTCTGTTTCTTTGAAAACAGTAAATCTCTTTGGATATTTTGAAACCAGTTACAGTATTGCAACCCTTCCTAGTCTTATGCTCTTACCTACAACAGAGATAGTAAAATTACGCAGACTTTCTCCAGTATTCCACGCATGGCATGAGTATAATCCTGAATCTTCATAGGTAGCTTCAGGAATCTCCAGCAAATTTTGCTGAATATGGATGCGCTCACTAGGGAAAAGTTGCTTATCTTCCTTATACCATGTGATAGTAAGACTGTGATTGGTGCTGCAATAGAGCTTCAGCTGGCTCCCTGGATCCAAAACCAGATGCTCCTCTTCTGTTTCAAGCATATGACTGTCAAATATTTCTGTCCAATATAAAGAAGGGACAATCAATGCAAATGGCAAGTTTTTCCTGCTCTCCTGCCATCTTACAAATATTCTGAGCGATGGAATGAGCCATTTAACAAACTCTACAAAGCAAAGCTACTTTTATCCCAGCATCCAAATCTTACATCCCTAATGTATTAAGGCATAATAGTAGTGTAGCAGGATTTTCCATTATATATGCAAACTTCTTCAAGCAGGTACCCTTCAGACGTGTTTAACCTGAGTACTGTTCTCATAACAATCTTCAAATAGTGCAACCAAAAGCTCAAGGGGGAAATTTGAATTGTACTCAAGGGGTACAGTCTCAACACACTAGGAAAGCTGCAGGCTGGAGAAATGCAGCTTAGGTACTCACTTTCTGTTATTTCTCCAATTCCAAAACCTAACTTTAGGATTGAGGGAAGATCTTAAGTATAGCTGGACTTAAAACAGCAACTTATAAATATGTCCTTGTCCAGATTTAACTTGCTACAGAAAAAAAGTTTCAACTGGTTGCATTAATATGTCATGCTTGTCCAGGCTTAACTGTACTAGGATTTACTCAAGTGCTCTCAGAACATTCTGAACCATGAACTAACAACATGAGCTGTGGGTTTTCATGCAGCAGCCTAAGTTAAAATGCAGTTAGCTAGTTACAAAGCTCAAAGTTCTGTGGGAACCTCCCTGGGTGAAACTGATCAACAAGAGTAAGATTTTGTTCTGGATCAGAGAAGTGGCAATTTGCTCAAGGAGGAAAGCTTTCCAATCTGGAAAGCTGCCCAATGTATTACTCCTAATCTCCTAGCATAACTGTTTCACAATTTAGCCTCCAACACCACTGCCTTCAGATTCCTGTCTTCTGTGCTGCAGAATAATCTGATGCATGCTTGAAAAACTAAGCACAGTGCAAAGATTTCAAAAGTAGCAAGTCGTGTCAATCTACTATTTTCAATTCACCTTCTGAAATCCAAAGAGCTCAGAGTAAAAGCACAAAATACATTATGCAAGTGTTCATATACCTGCAATTTATTTATTGTCCTCTTTTTAAAATGGGTATAAAAGAGGTACTTGGTGTCTTAGGGTGTAACGGGTTAAACTTAATACATATTTGTAAGTATTGTTTTAATAAAACCATTAATCTGACAATGTTGTTTACATGCTAAATTTCATACATATTTTGCATTCTTACATTCCGTTTTCTTCAGAATCTGTTCAAATATGCTCCCACCCAAGTACTTAAACATTTTTGAGAATCTTGCACTATTTTTACTTTAATTTAGAACATTTCTAACAAATCTAGAAGATAAAATTTGGGATGTGGGGAGTAGACTAATACGCAAGATATTCAGGAATCTTCTGTAGTCACTCTAATTTTAGAGGCACGCACTCAATTTCTGGCTTGCTCTGCAGCAAACCACAGGGTAAAGCTAGCCAAAATGTTAGGTTACACTGGAAAAATTGTCTCTTCTCTTTTGACCATGAATTAAGCACACAAGCCTGTGATTGTGCACAGATTCTGCAAATCTGTCATTTGGAAGGAGAAAGCAGTATCAGGTAAACACATATACAAGCTGAAGACTTACTGGGTGTTTTACTGTTGTTTTTTATGCTTATAGGCTAAACAGGAATTTAAAGTAATAAGAGTTGTGGAAAAGTGTTGCCCAATTCCACTCTTTCCACTTTGGGATTCTCCAAATCCTGCCCGTAATCCCTTTTGTTCTGCATTCCCTCCCTTGCCCCGGCAATGATGTCATCAAAGCCCCTTTCCTGATGGTCCTGGGCTGGAGAATGGATCTCCAGGAACACTGAAGCATGACTTTCCAGCTCAAATCCCCTCTCCCCCCCCAAATTCTCTCTGTGGGAGCTCTCAATTGAGTGATCAGTCTCTGAGCCCAAAGTGACTGTTTTGACAGATTCCAAAATGAACATGTCAGGAATCCCGGGACCACTGCCTCTTCCCCCATTGTCCTGGCCCCACAGCTCCTTTCCCGTGCTCTCCTTGCCCCAGCTCACAATAGGGGCCAGCCCCCTTTTTCAGCAAAGGACTCTCTCTGGCTCTCTTCTTAGCTCTTCCTCTGCTTCTACACCCCAGGATGGGGAGGGGAGAAGAGAACCGAGACAGAAAACCTTCACCATTCCTCCTAGCTGGGCACATGCACGCCTGTAAGTCCCAAGGAGGCAGCTCTGTCCCCAGCTGCACCCATCCCCTCCTGGCCCCTCCCTTCCCCTTTAGCTCCCTCCCACATAGCTTTCCCTCAGCCGAGGGGCTTCCCTCCTTGAGCCAGGAGTGAGAGGTTTCACACTCAGTTGACTCCACAGCTTCCCACCTCCCTGTTTGTCTAACCTGGATTTGAACTATAATTGCTTTGGTGACCCAGTTGTAGGAGCACTGCCACAACCCCCTTCAACCAACTCGCTCCTGAAGCCAAGTTTGATCTCCGTCAATGAAACCTGGTTAATGCCAACCCACTTAGCTGATAACGCTCACCTTCCGCCCCCCTCCCCCAGGACTGAGCTTCAGGGTTGACCCACCTGTTCAGGTCTACAAATGTGTCCCAGCCTGCCCCCACCACCAGCAGCAGCTGAAACCTGCTGCTTCCCATTCTAGGTAGCCCACAGGTTCCCTCTACTCCCCCTAAGCCACCAAGGGAAAGGAATTCCTGCAAATGTGAATTGCAGGAATGTCCAATTCATCCTCCCTCCTATCTGAACTTCAGGATGAGCCCTGAGACTTTTACTGCCTGAGGCAGAATGGCTGTTTGGTAAAGTGGCCTATATTATATCAATGCCTGAGATCAAAAGCCTTACAGACTGGGAGTAAGAATTACATCAGAATTCAATAATCACATTGCTGAATGTGATTTGCTTCACATTCATTAGATAGATAGTCCATGTTAAAGTCTAAGACATTTTTATTAAGTTAAGATGAATGTTAATTAATTACCAATTAAATAGCATGCCTGTATAAATCAATTGCTGGCCTTCATCCTCAATGTTGGAATCTGGTTTTGTGCAGAGGGGAATATTCCCTCACAGCTGTTCTTTACTAAAAATCATTTAATGTAATTGCTGAGGTAATTAAATTATTTGCTATAAATATTCCTTCCCTCTGAGGAAACCATTCTGATTGGAAAGGAAGAAAAGTCCGCCCTTTAGAAGAACATGATGAAGGCAGCTTGATAAGGGGCCTCAGTGGCCAATTCACAGTGAGCAGTGGCTGTCCAGAGAGGGATTTTAGATGTTGGAAAACACTGTACAAATTATGTAATTTGGACTTTCAACAATTCTAGAAAAATTCAGTTGTAGACTCTAATTCTCAAGTTTCTCTTCTTTGTCACCTCGTTTTCCAATTCCTAACTGACAACTTCAGATTGGGTTTATTAGTATTTAAGATCTTTCCAAGTAATTCAAAATCCTTCTACTGAGCAAGAAAATAGTTTGAAACTAATATGAAATCTGGTAACGCTGACAACTCTTAACAAAGTTTTTTATGGGATCTGAAATGATGTCCTGTCATCTTGCCACCCAAGCAATGGACTTTGACAAGTGGAATCAGTGCTAAACAAATATCTGGCACCTTCTACTTGGGAGTAAAGTTCACATTCACTGTGAGATGACTTATTCCAAAACACCGAGTTCTCATAAACATTATTTTTATTTTTATACACAAGCAGGATCGATTACCAAACTAGATTATTTCATTAAATCAGATTATATAGGCAGAAGCTCCAGGCTTTACCTTTATTATCTTGATCTTTTTTCCTCATGGTGCTTACGGTGCCAATCTCAGAAGAGATAGCAAAGAACAAACTCTATATCAACCATCATCACATTGTTTCCTCAACCCATTAATACAGATTGCTGGATAGCAGCAAAGTGCAATGACTAGCATGATGTGACAGTAGGCTCAGAGGCACCCAGGCAGCTGGTTGGCACAAAAAACAATTATCCCATCTGTTTCATGGATGGGCCAGTCAGGGAAGAAGCATCTTTTCTCAAGCACGAGTGAAAGTGCCAAGCACCTGGCAGGGTAATTTACTCTTATTCCACTAGGGAATCCCAGAAATGCAAATTTAAATAAATTAGATTATTCAGTGAGGTCAGTAAGGCAATCTGCAAGGATGCTAGCTACTTATTGTAGAGCAACTCCAAAAATGTCAAACTGTAACAATATATAAACATATACACATACATACAGACAGGTATATGTACAGAGAGAGTACTATAGATATAGTGATACGGATAGAGAGATATATGAGACACATGGGACACATTCTTAAATGTATCTGTACAGGCTTCAGTCCCTTACCATTGATTGACCCACAACCAAACTTACAATGCACATTTCAATAAATACTACTTTTTATTAATATGATAGCAGTCCTGTAATACTGCAATGTTATACTTCTTCAGAGAGATCTACATCTTTCCAATTGATTCAAGTGTGCTTACTTCTATCCTAAATTACAATTAAAAATATACCTCTTTTATAGTCAAGAATTAAGATAATTAAGAGGTAAAGTTTTTAAATTTTGTTTATGTATTTTTATTTGCTGTGAACCGCCCCAAGTCCTTAGGGAGAGGGGGCGGTATATAAATTTAAATAATAAATAAATAAATAAAGTGAGATTTCAAATCCTAGGTGCTAAGCCTTTTTAGGGCTTAGCAAAAAAG
>JAEANM010000657.1:0-23807 GCA_017656035.1 Myanophis thanlyinensis
GATGAACTTTGGATATTGACCAAATACTTATTTTCCACCATAATTTGCAAATAAATTCATTCCAACTCAGCCAATGTAATTGTCTGGATTTTTTTTTTCTCATTTTCTCTCTCATAATTGAGGTCTACTTATGATGCCAATTACAGGCCTCTCTCATCTTAAGTGGGAGAAATTGCACAATAGGTGGCTGACTAAATACTTTTTTGCCCCACTATGTATCGAGAGATTTTAGGAAATCTCTCCCTCTATCTCCAATTCAGCTCCAGGCTGGTTTGTCTCTTGTTTTTCTGCCCTCCTTGGAATGTGCTTCCTCTTTCCTGGGACACTGCTACTTCACTGGAGGCGATCACACCATCTCCCACTTTGTATACACATTCATCATACTAATACAGCCCTGAAGAGTAACAACAGATTTTCCACACCACCCCTGGCCTCAAGAAAGAAGAGATCTGGACAAATGCATTTGAAATTGTAGCCTTTTATTTAAAAATTTGCGGAAGGACACTTCTTCTGAACTAATACTATATAAGAACCTTATTCCTTTCTCCTACTATCTCAAAATCAGATTAATTTTCATAATGAAAAAAACCCATTCACATATGATAAGAAAGTTCTGGTTTGCTTTGATCACTGTATATTGTACAAGATTTATTCTGGTTTGGATGTAACTGTGAATTTACACAACATGCTCAGCTAAATCTAAAACCACATTACAGTACAGCTTAGACCATATATAAATCTAGCAACAGTGTACATGATATGATGTACACTGATCTGATGAAAAACACTCATTACAAATATTAACACCAATAGCATAATTTATTTTAACAATATCAAAACAGTACCAATTTTTCCTGGGCATGGGAAGGACTGTTACCGAAATCCTGTTAAAATAGTACCACTCTATCTGGCACTGCAAAATTGTTCTGGTTTTCAAGGTTTTCTTTCCCTTGTGTAACTTGTCTTTTAACTGTTTTAGTATAAGAAGCCTGTATCTTTAAAAAAATGTCTAGCATTTGGTTAAGTGGACACATTCTGAAAATAATGCCACTTACACCAGTTAAGTAGGGACAAGGTATTTGGTGTAGAAAACATATTTTTAAATTTTAAAATGATTTAAAAGCATCATCATCAAGCTTTCCATAGAAATTCGATATTGTAAAAATCTTCAATAGTTCAAGAAAGTAATGTGTTGAAATAACATTACCTAGAAAATACATTGTCCTATTATCACATTGTTTCCTATTTCTTTATAGATTCGTGTAGCACATAACTATGCCATACCAACGTAAGTTTGAAGATACTGAGATAACTTCTACTTTAGCAGGAGAAACTTATTTAGTGCATTAACAAAAAAAATAGATTAAATTGAACACTGGCATAGAAATTAGATTACAAGATTCAGCCTTGATAAACTCTGGTTCAAATAAGCCTTATTAGCTTGCTTACTTATAATTTATTAAGAATGTCTGAAGATTGTCATACAGTTTGAAATACAGTTTGAATCTGTTTAAAGAATGAGATTGGGGGAAAATGGAAAAATATGCATTTTTGAGAGAAAAAAAAAGAAAGATCAGAACAAGGGCTTGGAAAAGAAGATACCATACTTCCTATCATTAATAGTGAGACTGGTTCAGGCCTAATATGCAGTATAATATCTGCCCAGCAGTTATGAATACTTAATAATACTCAAGTTTGCAACTAATTTTTGTATAGTGACAAAATAGCCAATGAATTTCAGCTTTATGGGATCTTTGTACGTAAAACCAATTATTTAAATTGTATAGGTAAATTTTATAATAAAACAAATGAAATCTGTACATGTACATAAATCAGACAGGTAATTACAATAGCTGGTTTTCAATAAAAAGCAAATAAATTCATTGCAGTTGTATTTTTTGACATCACTCTGCAATATTTATAAGAAAAGATAGGACAAGGGAAAAAGTAAACTCTAATAAAAAATACGACATCCCAGATAACTGTTTTCCAGTCACCAATCAATACAACTAAAATCAGACTTTCAAGCAGTGATGGGCTCCTGCTGGTTTGCACCAATTCTCCAGAACTGTATGTTAATTTTCTGAGCAGTTAGGAGAACTGGTTATTGGAAAAAAATCTTTTCCCATGTTACAGGGCTAATCCTGCAAAAAACTCAGAAATGAACAATTCTAGTGTGCCTAATCCTTATTTTAATTGCCCTTCATGCTGCTTTAAGTGTTTTCCAAAACTGACTCTGGGTTAAGCTTTGTTACACTGTAACAGCCTTATTGGTTCTTGGCATATGCCCAGACTGTCTATAGCTGAGCTTTTCAGTCCCCCCCCCCCACTTGAGTTTTTTGTGGTACTTTATTCCTGGGAATTGACTTTTTTAAAGGTGGTTAAAGGGCTGTTCTAAGCTTTTTACACTGCTTTAGTGGTTACTGGCACTGTCCTGCTGGGATATACTTCCAACACGGCTGGAACAGCTAGTTACAGAAGGGTTGGCATAGCCATAGAAGAAATGGCTGAAAGGCAGGATGCAAGTTTGGCATTTTGTCTTGATTTTTTTACTGCCTTTCCAAGGGCATGTGATTTTTCCTTAAATCTGGATGATTACCTTAGGACAGGGTTGCCCACACTTTTTGGGCTTGTGAGCTACTTCTGCCATACCGCTAGTGGTGACGGCGTTTCACCCCACCCACTGGGTCAGGAAGGGATGGGCAGGACTTCCACCCACTGGGTCAGGAAGGGCTTCCTTTGTTCTTGTATTAGTTTTAAAAAGTTTCCCTGCCTTCTGCTACGCTTTGGAAGCGGGATTCCTCCTGGGCGACCAGCTGAAAGAGAAGCCACCACCACAGCTTGTGTTCATTTAAAAAAGTTTTCCTTTCCACAAGTCATGGCAGCGGCTTCTCTTCTTCCAGCTGCTCACCCAGGAGCAATCCTGCTTCCAAAGCCCAGAAGGCAGGCGATCTACCCACACGACCTTCGTGATCAACCGGTCAATCGCGATCGATGTATTGGGCACCCCCGCCTTAGGATATGTTGTGAGATGAGAGCAGCTGGTCTCTTCAACTAGTGCAAATGGACCTAATGATTCCTTCTCCTGGGTGCTTTCTCAGTTCACTGAGGATTCTTCAGTCGTCTAGGTCATGGTTGTCCCAAAAGGTGCATTTTTCAAAATGCAACTGGACTTCCTTGGTTTCCATAAGTCCAGTTGCCTCTTGAAAAAGCACCTTTGGAACAGGAGTCTTGCATTGCTTTGAGGTGGCCAAGGTAAATGAGTCTCACTGATAAGCGAATCCTCCTTCCAATTAGTTTTAGTTCTCTCAAGATAATATGGTATAGTAACATGGTACCAATTGTAGAAAGTCAGCATCCACCCCTCTCCTAGAAGAATAAATTATTTTGAGAAATATTAAAAAGAATATATTTCCCTGGATGAGAAATGGAGAAACATGTTTTCTTAGAGGGAGAAAGCAGCTCTCACTTTCCTTAATAACCCACAGAAATGTCAGCACTTAAGAGATAAAGAGATAGATAGGTATATTTATAGACAAAAATTCCCTGCACAAGGTCTGAAGGAAGACAGAATGGGATTAGACCTCACTCAAGATGTTAATTTGTTAATTTCTTTATTTTAGCATTTTGTAACCCAAAAATGCCCACCCACTTTCTGGAGAGGTTAAATGATCTCTCTGTTAAAGAGTTTCACTTTATGAGCAAGAGTTGGCTCTATTTTAACTATTTTAATTCCTCAAATGTGCTCTGGCATCCTTCCTGATTAGTAATTCTGGGTTGCAGGTTTTGCTGAGGAAAAGGAAGGTATTCAGACAGAATGGTTTAGCTTTCCATGACAGCTGTGACTCATTGATTTTCAGTGTGTATTCCCCCATTTCTAATCTAATGATTGGTATTTAGGGCAGCTTTTTGCAAGCAAAGAAACTTTTTGTATTTTTCTACAGGTAATCCTTGACTTACAACAGTTCGTTTAGTGACCATTCAAAAAGTTACGACACTGAAAAAAGTGACTTATTACTGGTTTTCACACTTATGACCATTGCAACATCCCCATGGTCACAAGAGGCCAAGCAAGGCTAAGCGCCCCTCGACATGAGTGACATCAAGTTGGCCACACCCACTCAGTCACATGACCACCCAGCCATGCCTACCCAGCCAAATCATTAGGGTAAGGAAGCAATTGTTAAATTATTTGAATCCCACCACTGCTTTCAAGATACAAACAAATCCATATTCTAACATGTATGGCTATGATTAATTATGGTCATACAAGAGTAGATCCACCTGATGCATCAACCAAAAGGGTATAAAGGCATCCTGATCATAAAAACTGTCTGGACATTTTATAACATGGCCAGCTGTCTACTCAAAGTAAGAATTCTCTTTTGTCCGGATAGAATATTATCAATATATTAATGAAAATATATTCACAACAAATAATTCCTCCTGTCTGACACAGCAAATTAAACACTGTAATGTTTTTAAAAACCAAGCCCAATAAATGGATAATACTTCCTTGTTTGGTATTTAGTAAAAATTATTTACTGTATTAAAACCACGATGAGCCAAAATCAGCCAGAATAAATTAATCAATTTAATCCAGCAATTTTTGAATCTGGGATACTATTCATAATATTTAATACTGACTCATTCAAAATAGTGATCAAAATAAACCTTTGTATTTATAAAAGATGGGATAGAATTCTCACATGAAATTGGGCGATTTAAATTATACACTCCTAGCAATTTAATGGAATAATTTAGCTTCCTTTATAATCCATAACATGCAAGAGTGAACTATATTCATAATAGTTTCATCCTTATAAATTATGTTAAATACTCACCAAATCTGTAATTTGGCCTATTAAATTAAATATTAGGGAAAATAAAATGCTGAAAGGACAACTATTGTGGTATAACACCATGTGAGCATCCTAGGCAACTCTTAACAACAAATCCAATATTCATATGTTTTAATGATGAGTTGATGTGCCAACAGACTAAAGAACGAAATTATTTTAGGGATTAATAATAAGCAAATATTAAGTGCAGTGCATTAAGAGTGTAGATATACATGATGTTGAAGAATAAATCAGTTGTATCAATCTATACCACCATAGCTTTTAGACAGCTTGTTTTTTAGATGTACATGGGCACGCACCTTCCAAAACGCCAAGTCAATATAACTAAAGAACCATCATATATGGTATAAATGTTAAAACACGACAGATTGTATATATTTTTGTTCGTGGTTTATCTTGACTACTGATTATTTTTAACAATTGTTAGCTATCCAAACTCAAGACAATTGGAAAGGTGGTCTTATTAATTGAACTACTATAATTAATTAAAAAACATATGAAGGACACCAATTTGAAAATGACTATTATAGTACATGTTAAAAAATAAATAATTTCACATAATTCCTTTCTCATTTTTTGATTTCATAGCCTTTTTCCAAAAATATAAATCTCGTACAAAATGTAAATAAATATACGATGATGTGTGTTAAATGATAACATAATTTCTAATAATAAAATTTCAGGATATAAAAAGATCAAGGTAATTCATGCATATAGATACAAATTTATTTGATTCTGTCACAGTTGTTCAACTCCAATGGAATTGTAAAGCGTCACTTCTCCTAGTGAAGGAACAATGCTGTTCACAAAAAATGTTTGTTTTAAAAAATGCATTGTCCTGTAAAACTAATAAGTAACAGAATGAATACATGCAAAAGTTACACTGAACAGTTTCTAAATTGAAATTATCTAGTTTTAGTGACAATTTTGAAAAAACATGTGGTAAAAATACATTAAATAATTCAGTTGTTGAAGATAGTGACAGGACTCAGATCCTAGACTAAATTATAATTCACTTTGAATGGTTTTCACTTAATAAAGTCTGTGAAAGCCAGATAGTATAGTTTTGTAAACACAAATTATGTTATTTGGATGTGCAAACAGTGGGTCTTCCTCCTGAAAATATAAAAATGTTATGAAATGCATGTGCTTCATATTTTATGCTTCAGAATATTTATATATATTAAAAATTAAAGTTTGGCTTGAGTATAAAATTTAATCTATGTTAAGTACACTATATTCGTTTTATTCTTCCAAATCTTTTTTTTAAATATTTTAAAACTATATTTTTAAAAATATACTGACCAAAACCCATAACTACATTCACACAATATGCTAAGCCATAGACTGTTTTAAACCTGATTTGTTGAACAAACCCCAGTCAGTTTCACAGATGAGTAGCTCTTAATTTGCATTTCTTTGAACTAGATAAAAAGTTTAGGGTTAGGCTGAATACAAAATCAAGCCAAAAGTAAATAATTCAATCACAATCAACCCTCTATTCTTTATTTACATGTCATAACATACCAATAAGCTATTTCAAATTCAGATTTGCTTTTTCATGGCAAATAATATTCTAACTTAGCACAAATATGTGCATCCACCCCAAAATAGTTTGTTCTCATTTTCCACTATATTATAATAATTATTGCAATTCTTTGATAGTTTTGAGCTATCTCAAATCACTGTGAATTAAACAGCATACAAATTTAATAAATTAATGTTATTATTAAAATTCTATACTAATATTTTATTTCAATATACAATAATTATATTGTAAACTCCTGCAATAGTGACACCCAAATAATGACAACTTTCTGTTGTCTTTTTGTTATCAGTATAGCATGTAAAGTGAATACTGTATGCCATTTTTTTATTTTTTAAATAATGCTAAAGACACATTTATATGATAGTAAACTAATCCAATTCCTTTCTAGGAGTGACAGACTGATTACATTATATCCATACAAAGTAGCTCCCCAAACCATGACTCTTCTTGATGTGCAAATGTAGTCGATAGTATATTTTTAATTAAACAGAATTGGAAAAGAAATGAATACATTTTTAATATAATACAATTTCAAATTGTGATTAATATTAACCAGAAATGACAGTCACTTTGTATGACACATCTCACTAACATACAGAAGACTTATCAGCCGTGATTAAGAAGCCACTTCAGACCAGGACAAATTCTAGGCAAACCAATCAATGTTAAGCTTCCCAGGCAAAATTCCAGGCAAAGTAACTGCCAAATTTTGAATGAATATACAATATGAGATTACATCATCTAAGTCTAAGCAAATGCTAAGAGAAGGTGTGGTAAAGAAGTTCTTGGCAAGTGAGAAAGCAAATTTCAGACTGATTGTTAAATCTAAATGAAACATGGTTGAAGGTTATAGCTGACATCCTAAGTGAAAAAAAAAGTCTTGCGATGATATAAAACTGATATCTTGCTAGATACAAAAGCATGTTCCTTGATCATTGAAGTTTGTGGAGTAGTTGAAAAATGTTTCAAGAATAATCCAAATCAAATAAATCAAAATGGCTGAAGAAGCTGAAAAATACATGAATAATAACTGACTGCTTAGAGGAGAATTTCATACAGTCAAAGCAAAAGACTATCAACTTTTCTTCTGTTTGGATTTTAAATTACAGAAGAACAAAATCTTAAAATATTGGATTTTAAATGACAAAATAATAAAATGATCAGGTGCTATAAAATTCTTTATCAAGTACAACAGATACTATGATGATAGGATTATATATTAGAAATTAATACATATTTTATTTATGTTTTATATAAATAAAATTGTTAACTGCTAAGTGCTTTGACAATACAGTATGCTTTCTTTTTTTCGGTTGTGTTTCTTTCTTTTCAGGACTTGTTTGTATTTTCCTTTTATTTTTCTTGTTTTCTGATAATTTGTATAAAAAAATAAAAGTTCAGCATATATTGCCCAAATTTACTTAAAGATACTCTATTATTAAAATGGACTTTGAGACAGTAATTACAATATAAAGTATTTCATTTAACAATTACTTTTGAGTGTGTAAACTATTTCATCTATCTACACACTGTGGATAAAGTAGAATTCAACATTCATCCAGTTATCACAATCAATATTATGAGTGTTCAGATTTATTTATCAATTTGGATATACCCAGATTTCTCAAAGAAAAGCTAGTTTTTGCACTCTATTTTAAAGGTCCCTAAATGTGTTTTAGTAGAAGGAAACAGCCAAATATCTCTAGAATATATTATATGTTCAATCACTTAAAATAGTAATGTTTATAAATTATATTGGCCCAGATTTTAATATTGTTTGAACATGCCATAATGGCATATTCATAAATAAGGTACAATGAATGAATCTTCAAAATGTGATGGCAAAAAAGCAAGCAACCACAATATATCTTAGTTCAATGTCTCAATTAAGTGACATAACCCAGTGCACATTAGGATGGATGCACGGCTTATAAGATAAACCCTTATGTAAATTTAATATATAAATTCAATATCCATCAGAAAAGAAAGATTTGAAGTAGTAACAATATACTGGTAAGAACTTAGCAGTGGGAAACAATGATCATGAAATGTATCATGGCTACTCAGCTGGCCTATGTAAATCACACGATGCACACAATACTTTGACCCTAAATCACAAAATATTTATTGGTCATGAGCTCATCCTTCTCCACATGGATTTCTAATAATGTATATTCTAGGAACTTTGATTCCATAAGAGATACTTTTAGAAAGCCTAGGTAGTTACCAAGTGGACTCCCCACCCCACCCCAAGGCTTCTTTTAAGTGGTGGACAAGACAATTATTTGCAGAGGAATAAGTTTATATATTAGATTTATTTATTTTATTTATTTTATTTATTTATTTAATTTATATACCGCCCCCTCTCCCGCAGGACTCGTTTAGACCAGCTGTTTAGTCTGGTATATTTAACACAATGCAAGCTCACATTTGTCAATCAGATTTCTCTTTCCAAGTCATTAAAGAGTGCATCCTGTGAATACAATATTTGTCAAGGAGATCCTATTGGTAATGAGATTTACTGCCTAATAAATGCTTTAGGATTACAGCCCACTCAGTGACAGTATCTTCATCACCGCATTTCTCCAGAAACATACTTTCTTTCAAATATCATATATCTACTTCTATCTACATTATCTATCCTTGTTATTTTCCAATTTATAGTCCCAAATACTCAGTTTATTGCAGCAGGAAAGAAATAAGCCTTTCCTTTAAAAGGGAAAAACCATTAGCATGGTATCTTTCCACCACCCATGCTCTTGCAGAAAAACAAGCCTAATAAACTACCTATCTCTCTACTGTGCCTCTCATTTTTGAGTTCTAGACTTCACTCTGACAGACTTTTGATATTTAACATGTTTACACCAGTCATAATAAACAACAACCCCCCCCCCAAAAAAAAAGCTGCATCACTTCTGGTTGTCTAAACTCCAACTCGTGCATCCT
The DNA here is from genome assembly GCA_017656035.1 of Myanophis thanlyinensis. Classification (NCBI taxonomy): domain Eukaryota; kingdom Metazoa; phylum Chordata; class Lepidosauria; order Squamata; family Homalopsidae; genus Myanophis; species Myanophis thanlyinensis. The sequence goes on from JAEANM010000657.1 coordinate 9,358, forward strand.
CCTGAGCCTTTCCATTATTTGTCCTTTTAATCTCACAGCCTGTATTTTACAATAACTCTGCTAGCTTCAGGAGCAGCCCTTCCCGCTAAAACTGATAAAATAGTGTACCAATACCACATCAAGACTTTAGCCATTAACAAATTATCGGGCCAAGTACATCCATCCCTTCCCACAAGCCACAACTATTCCTACCCATAGCTTTTATTTCTCTTTTTGCTCCGTAAACCACCCCGGCTAATCCAGCCCCTGCGGATCCCCATGCAACTTGCCAGCCAGGCCTCATTGAATCTTCCCTTGTATCTCCCTCCACCTCACACATCATCGCTTCTCCCGATTCTGTGAACTCGGCTTCTGCAACCTCCCCGTCCGGCCCAACCAGCGCTAAGCCGGGAAGCTGGCAAATTCCGCATCCCAGAATCGGCGGGGATTCGTCAAATCCGTCACCGCAGGCCGAGCTCCATCCCCCAGTGCATCCTACACCGCGCCCCCCAATCTTGGCCTCAGGGCCCACTTAGGCCGCCAGAGTCCCAACCGGCAGGCCCTCCCCATCCTCGCCACTCAGGCATTCACCAGTCAGTAGACCCCCCCACACCCGCGCCCCCAGGACAGCCCCGGTCACCCCCATCCCTCAGCACCACGAGTCCCCAACAGCAGCCACTCACCTTCGCGCCCTCTGACCCTCGAACTCAGTATAAACGACAGCAGTATTGACCAACCCCAACGGAGGTTCCCGCCCTAAGGGGGCGGGAGTTCTTGCTTGTGGACATGCGCGTAAAAAAAAACTATTGCCGCGCGCCTCTTTGCTTCTTTGGCATTGTGGGATACGTAGTTTTGAATCCTGTCGGAGGGAGGCGGGGAGGGATTGGGCAGGTAGAGCCTTGGAATCCTCCGTTCTCTGATGAGTTGGTTCAGTAAGGAAGCAGCCCGGATTGGCGTTATCGCACAAAAACTGCCTTATCGTCACGAATATTATCATTCATTGGCAATAGTTTGCTTTTAAGTCTGAGTATTTTAATCAATAAAGTTGCTGGTTCTGTGAAATACGCAGACACACATACACACATGTATTCACGAATAGCTGTTTCATGGTAAAATGTCTCACTGAATTCATCTGAAGATGTCAGATTATGCAGAACTATTTGCATTCCATTTTTCTTTCACTATCCTGTTCCTGTGCACCTTCCAACATGCTTTAGAAGTTTGGGAGATCTTCACAATTATATTTGGAGCACAAAGGAAGGAAACAGGAGACAAAAAAGTCCTCTGTTCATGCACTGAATACTGGGTGTAACATACATACATACATACATACATACATGTAGATTTTCACAGGTACAGGTATGTAGGTCTAGGTGTGTTCGGGTCTTGTCCCAGATAAGATTGAGGATACCTTGGCGACATTTCGGCGAGGTCCCACTTGCCATCCTCAGGCTGGTGCTTTCGGCTTTGTGCCAGTGCGAGCAAAGCCATATATATATGGCTTTATATATATATAAAGCTAACACCACTTAATATATATATATATATTTCAAGACGTTGAACATATCCAAAACTGCTGCGTCCTATTTTCCCTCAACAGCTCTGCAAGGTGCTGAGAGAGAATGGCTGACGAAGTTTCTCAGATGGCTTTCAGTTCTAGAATTCACAATCTCTTAGTTTCCAGGCCAGATCTTTAACTACACCAAACTGACTGTCACACATCAGTGAACATAGCATAAAGTATTAACATGTCCTTATTATTTTAATGTAAAATATTTATAATTAACCTTTACAACAAGCAACTGTCAAAGATGAGGTAGAGGACAGGTAAAGCACTAGATTTTCTACGGTCTTTTACTTTAGTTGCATGGTATCTAACCTAAAGTTAAATCTAGTCTTTTAGTGCTATTTGCTCTCAAAAGATTAATATTCTGTTCCATGTATTGCAGGTGTTCCCTGTGAAGTCCAAGTTTAGGCAACTCAATGTGTATTATTGACTGACTGATTGATTAAAATTACAAAGCCACCCCCTCAATACATGACTCACAAACAGGCATTTTGAAAAACCAACTGAAATTTATAATTACGGAAGAAGACAGCAGTTCAAAGAAATAGTGCACTATTGCTTTATCAGGTAGATGTTCAGGTATAAAAAAAGAACAAAATCAGGGAACAACCCTTATGTCTTTATGGAAGGTACTGCTGTACAGAGTATCACTAGAGGAAACACAGCACAATACTAGCTTCTGAAAATATCTTAGTCTCTGAGGATTTTTACAGGATTTATTTTGACCCATAATAGTGGTCTTCTTTAGATGGAGGCCTTCATTAGACGGTAATAATTACTTCACTTACAACATTATAAAGCACATTTTGTTTATATTAAAATAGATATTTTATTTATTTTGAAATGGAGTAAGGTACCTGGTATCTTTGACTATATTATTGTATCTGAGTGATACCTATTAAGGCTCTGCCTTTTCCCACTTTTGTTTGCTCCCAAAAACAGAAAACAACATTTGGTAATAATAATGTTACTCTAGTCTATTATTAGCACAATAGGAATTCATGTTCATTCTCTTCTTTATATAGCAATATACACTCATAAAAATAATGAAAATGCCATGGGTTGTAAAGTATGTTTCCTTGTTTATTAAATTTTCACTCCACCTTTATTTTGAGAGCATTTTAAGACAGCATACTTATCTAATGCTCCTGACTTTATTTTTCTCAGAACAAGAGCTCTGTTTGTCTAAGAAAGTGTGAATAATCCAAAACCACCCAGCTTGTTTTTATATCTAAAGATAGATTAGAATTAATATTTTTCTGGTTTTTAGCCCAGCATCTTATCCACTATCCTAAACTAGTTCTCAAAATCATTGCCATAGCAGCTGCCTAATACAAAGGCCCAAGAATCTGAGATAACTCCTATAGCAGAAGCTAACACCACTTAACATTTATTTAGGCTTCCCTGTTGGTCAAAATGAACTATACTGATGCTAGGATATGTTATCTAGAATGACTTCAAACTTGACAATGTCCCTGTTCCTCAATCATTTGCTCAAGATCCATCCTATTTTCAGAGTGAACAAGCAACATACTGAAAATATAACTGGAAAACATTGACTTACTCTTGTTGCATATGTATTGAGACTATATGAGGAAAAATAAAGAAAAATTCTGCGATGCAGATGGTAGAACTATCCCCATTCATTTTGTTAGACAAACTAGATAAGAGGTGAAACAATGGGCTTTAATCTATATATGCTTACTGTAATTAATGGAATTATCTCTATAGAATTACATAGAAATTCCAAAATATGGAATTTCTACATGATTCTTCCAATTCCCTCTTTCTTGGCAGTGCAGCAAGTTTTAAGTTAATATTATGATCCCTTTGAAATTTCTTTCATAACTACTTCATTTTTCCTATTTTTTTATGTTTAGATTATATATATTGGCACAGATTTTAAAATCTACTGTTAGGCAATTATATTATTGACATCATTTTAATATATATAAAACTACAATGAAGTTTTGATGAACTTCTAGTCTTTTTATCAGGCAAAATGATACATCAAGCCAGAAAGAAGAGGAAGACAAAAAAGCTGCTATATTGAAGCTATAAAGCATGTGTGATCAGAATTTAGGGCAAAATTAAAAAGGAGTTACAGATTTAATTGTATGAGAGCACAGCAGGGGCATTTTCTGGCAAAGGTTTATTATGCAATAATTCAGTACCATTCATAAAATCTTATCAGGAGTTCACTTACAATGTCACACACAAACATACTTTCTCTAATTTCCCTTATCTCTGTCTTCCATCTTTCCACAGAAAGTCTGGTGAACGAAAACTGAAGTGGCTTAACAATGCCCTTTATTCCATAATAATAAGAACCGTCCATCCAAAATATCTTAGTTGTCACACATTTTTCAGTTTATAGCATGAAAGAAAAAACTTTAATGGGTAGCAGTAAATTCTTCCATTTTAAAAGTACTTTAAAGTAGACAGTATACGTTGATGTAACTAATATTATTAAATTAAATTAAGCAGAGATGATAAAAATTGTGCATATATAATGGGACCAAAATCTGTGCTTCTTCTGTGGTTAGGAAACATGGAGGTCACAATTCATATAACCAGTCCCATTGAACAGTTCAATCTAAAACAGTTGTTTCCAAACATTTTAAAAAGTGATTCTTTTTTTTATTTTAAAAAACAAACTTTATTAAATATATACTTTAAAATACACAAAATCTATTCACATACCTAATTCTATCTATTACACTGCAATTTTGGCAGTACCTATATATGTCACTCGTGTTTAAATTGTGTTGCTCACACAATTAATACTGTTTTTAATTCTATTCTAACACTATATCTTCTTTATTTCTTTTACATATTCATTTATCCATCAATTAACCAAATTTATATCATTTAATATATACATTCATTATATATATACATTCATTATGTCCAACAATATACTTTTCGTACTCATTTACAACTTCTTTTATGTATCCATTCATACCACTTTTCCCACACCTTATAGTACTCTGAGACTTTCTTCTCTTTTAATTCCAGAGTTAGTCTGTCCATTTCTGCACAGTCCATAATTTTCTGAAATATTAAACCATCTGTTGGTAACTGATCTCCTTTCCAACACTGTGCCAGAGCAACTCTTGGGGCAGTAATTATGTATAGCATTAAATATCTATCTTCTTTCTTATAATCTTTCTTAATAATCCCCCAAAGAAATATTTCAGGGTCCATTTCTATTTGATCATTTATAATACCTTGTATCAAATGCCTTATCTTATTCCAATAATTTTTAATTTTGGGGCATAGCCACTACATATGGAAGAAGGTAATTCTATATAAAATGTGTTATGGTAGTCCAGATGGGAAATAACTAAGACACTATATGGCATCATCTTCACAAAAATGATATAATTTGCATCAATTATAATGTGTGTGACATTTATCTGTTTGAAGATACTCAAACATTTGTATTTGGCATGGTAACTTTGCAAACATACATTATTTCTAAACTTAAATTAAATCCAGAAATGCATTCAAATGATAAATAGTGTAACTTCACTCAACAGAGTTTATATCCCATTTCCTAATCTACTATTTGAACAGAAACATCTCTGTGTCATACAAATTAAGGTTTAATTTAGCCTGCTTTACCAAACAGACTCTGATTTAGAACCTGAGCCGTTTCTTGGTTTTGGATGGAAAAAAAGAATTTGGCTGATGTTAATGAAATTCAGGACATTCAGTATTATGAGTTATACATAGGCACGAGTAGCCTCCAAACTATCCTCACGCTATCTCAAAGAACTAAAGAGACTCGTTAAACAGCTTACTGTAATTTATATTTTAGGTTCCATAAGTATTTACTAAAGTCTTAGCAACTTTACCTCTATACCAGGTTTTCTCAGCATCAGCAACTTTAAGATGTATGGAATTCAACTCCCAGAATTCCCCAGATAACATATTTCAGCCTGAGAATCTGGGAAAGGATTACAACAGAAAAAAAATCAGTGGCTCATTATGGTCTTTCATATGTCTCCCATCTAAATGAAAAGCCATCCCATGTGCAGTTAAATAGAGAGCTGTAAAACAGCATTAGGCAGAAGTGTTATATAACCATCTTGAAAACAGACTCTATGCCAGCACAGTAATTACTGCTAAGTACAAATATTGTGACAATGTCTCTTAATACCCATAAGGAATAATCTTGTATTATACTATGTTTTATTTAACAAGTTAATAATGTGCCAGCCCAAATCCTTCAGTTCCTAACATTGCCAATGGGACTAATTAACCAACTTGGATATATATTTAGGGAAATATTAATATTCACAGTGAACATGTTATATTTATGTTACCTCTTATAACCATGGCTCTGTTATGTTTGGTTTAAACATTACAGACATTCTTGACTACGTTTCACAACTCATTTTTCCTGTTACTGTATACTAATTACTTCTCAATTTATTCTGTCAAATGATATTGGGAATAATATAATTATTTCTGCGATAGCAGGAAAAAATTGTAACCCTTTAATAACCAAAAGAAAAAGACAGAGAGCTCTCAGAGAGTTTGGCGCAGTGATAAAAGCATCAGACTAGAAAACTGGGGGCGGGGGGGCGGGGGGGGCACTATGGATTCTAGTCATGCCTTAGGCATAAAGTCATCTGGATGACCTTGAATCACTTACTTTCCCTCAGCCTTAGGAAGGAGGCCACAGCAAACCACTTCTAAAAAAAAACCTTGCCAGGAAAACTATGTGGACTTATTCAGAGAGTATGAGAATCAGATAAATTGAATAGAAAGGGGAAAAAAGACATAGCAGAATGGAAAAATACAATGGGACAAAATAAATTGGACATATCAGTTATAGATTGTGGGGATTCACATACTGTATCATTCTAAAAACATGCTGCTATTGTGTGATATGAGAAACCAGATCACGGATTATATTTTAGCATGTGGGTTAAACCCAGCCAATTGTGATTTATTAAATAAGTAATGACTAAACAAACTATGGCTTATTACAATTTGGAAACCTAGGCAATTTGAATAAAAGACTTTAATTGACATACACTAAGACTTAATAAGTGCTGAAAATTAAAATGAAGTATGGCAATGAAAGAGTTAGGGGAACCCCTGTGAGGCCTCCCTTCCCTTGATGACTTAAGCGTGTGCTTATTTTGCTTAATAGTTAATCCAGAGCTGTGTTCTATAAGTCTAAGAAGTCCAAGCAGCATGGATGGATATTAGAAGTTCAGGAAGTTACAGACAAACAACACTCAGGAGATATGTGGTTAGAAAAGCTACTGGGTTTTTAGCATGATGCTTGTTTAACTTCTAAAGGTAATTAAAGCTTCAGGATTTTTTCCCCAGTGAATTCAGGTTATGCCATGCAAGATTTTCACATAAGTATGAAGACCAAAGATTTTTTTTTTATCCCATTCTCTTCCCACCATCTCCTTCTTTCTTTTCTTAAAATAGTCAGACTAGGAAAGTCTTGTTTTCTTTGTATTTTTATTTTATTTTCTTGGTCAGTGGTTCTAAAATGGACCAACCCAATTTTTGTGCGATAACATCTTCTGGATAATTTATTTTACACTACATGTTCCCTAACTATAAGTCTTGATCGCACTGCTAGCTTTATAGTAGAGCTGTATCATTCTAGAGAAAAATCAGGTTGTATATCAAAATAAAGATCCAATCTCTAACATACTAACTGGAAAACTGATTCTTCCCTTCCAATGTTAGGATGGCCATCCCTATGAGAGCAAGAGCCCTGGTGGCATAGTGGTTAGAATGTAGTATTGCAGGCCAATTCTACCAACTCCCATCAGTTCAATCCTGAATGGCTCAAGGTTGACTCAGCCTTCCATCCTTCCGAGGTGAAATGAGGACCCAGATTGTTGGGGGCAATATGCTAATTCTGTAAACTGCTTAAAGAGGGCTGTAAAGCACTATGAAGCAACATATAAATCTAAGTGGTATTGCTGTTGTTATAGAACCTATGTATGTCCTGTGCTTCATATTCCTAAGATTCTAACTATCTATCTCTTATTGAAAAGTAAGGAAGTGTTTAATATTCTGGGTTTTTTTTATTGAACCCAAAAGCCAGCTGGATTTATAAAAGTGTCTCTTAGAAAATACTTAAGAAACTATTGTTTCAGACTTTCACAAGAGGAAAGCCATGAGCTTTGAGAATGAATTCATTCAGAAGGATTCATCATATCTCCTGATGGCTCAGAAAGTAATAAGTAGCATTATTGGCTGATGACGCACAAGAGACCAAGCATATTGGTCCCTTGCTCCTATACATTTTGTAGTTGGTTCTGGTGCCTGCTGCTCAGGTTTGTCTTTTGGAGTTCAAAGGATCGTTATTACTGTATTGTGACCTGCAACTGAACTACGAGACCCTGACTAAGCGAGTGTATCAATGTGCTACCTTATCCCTCATGCCACTAACTTGGGCCTATTTAATTTTCTCTTTGATTTTAATATAGATTTATTGAAAGTTTCAGTTATCAAAACAAACTGCAGTGGCAAATTGGTGTTCCTCTGCAGCCCTACAAGCACCTATAAACCTGCCATGGGATGAAATAAATGGCACTATATTGGAGGTCAGTTATTGCAATAGTCATTCTCCTGGGATTTCTGCTGTGCAGTTTAATATTTTTCTTATTACCCTCTTTCTTCATTGCTATTTATGTCTTTCTCTTTATATTCAGAGTAACTTACTGCTGTCCACTCCGATCGGCAGAAAGTCGCCTCAGATAAACTGGTGAATGATGCATTGCCATAAATCCCCAGAAGGATTGTCCTATATGTATCTGTTGCTTGGTTCTAGGCAACAGATTTAAAAAAAAATATCTTTCTCTTTACTCCATTCCAATTTCCACATCAGAAACACATACATTCATGATCTCATGTTATTCACTTTTCCCCCCCTTATGTTAGGATATCAAAATTTAAAAAAAAAATCTGCTATCTTGTAGCATCTCTGAGGTGCTCTGGGAAGGACTTAAAAGGATTATGAACAAACTGGGGTTGCAACAAAATGTTGCCGTGTGAAATGTTTTCATTGAGAATGGCAGCTACTCTTGTACATTTTCTTGAGAAATTTGTTATTTTTGCTGTAATTCCTTTGCTGGTTTTAAAATTCACTTTAGGAGTATTTATCCTCTTCAGATAAATATTTTAAATATGTCTTTGTACTTCTCCAAACCCCAAAGTTCCAAGTTTGCTGATGCAGTACTTTTCTCGAGTATGGATGACATTAGCATAGATACTGTCATAATCACATTCTCATCTTGTACACAGAAATAGAAAGATTATGTTCTGTTTTTTTAAGACCCACAGATATATTACTTGGTGATCAAAAGTCTTTCTTGGTGAACTCCATGACTATTGTACTGTGTTTTTATTATTCTACCTCCCCAAATATTGTATTACATCAATAGCAAACCAACACTGATCTTTTTCAAATATCTAAAAACTTAAGTTCTTTGCCATTGTTAGGCTTTTTTCCTCTCATACACATTAGTGACCACCAAAATTCCAAATTTCGGTGGAATCTTTCAGGTTACATTTGTAGGCATTATTTTGTTTAAGCAGAGATAGGCTTTCATTCCCTTCTATTTCAAGGAGCACAGTTCAGGAAAAAAACTGTTACTGGAATTACTGCTATGGATAATATACCCCACTTGGAATCCTAATATCGTGCCATAGAGAGAACTTTTCACACTTCTCAAAGCATTTACATTCAAGTATTAACTCAACATATTTAATGCGGAAGAGAAAGAGTTTGAATGTTGGAAAAAGGAAAGTTTTCAGCTATTTTGATGAAACAATGTGCAATAGGAATTAACTATCATATTTAAGAATAATAGCTTTAATATATGTATTTTTCCACAATGAGCTATGCCCAAAGTAGATTACAATTAGCATCACATTGTTTTTGTAGATGTATCCAAAAGGGATGAACTATCACTCCTAATCTACCAGCCTTATGTGGAGGAGGAAAATTTAGGAAGAGTTATGACCCACTATCCTAAGGTACTTGAAAACCCCGGAATTACAATAGAAAGGAAGAAGGCACTCTTGGCACTTTCTGGCAATAGCTGAAGCTAAAAAAATTTAAAGGGTGTTTTGTTTTGTTCATTAAGATCCCCAATTATGTACTTAATGGTGTTGGAGAAGAAGATGACTAAGTCATCTTGGATGCTGTTATTTGATAAAGATGCATTATGAGAGTTTCATTGTATTTTACTTCACTAAAATTTATTAAATTATACTGTGGTTGGATTCACACATCTTACTAAGCCATGCTTTGCTTAGAGAAATACACTGTTTTCAAGAAGTCAGATAATTTGTCTGCATACATAACTTTTTTAAACAACTTTTGATAAAGACATTTTCTCATTATAGCATCAAACATATTAAAGTCTACAACAAAATATATTCCATTCACTTTTGTGTACTTTTATTTAATGTTGTTCACTTTGTTATTCCATATGTTAAGAATATAATAAAAGTTAACCTACTCATTACAAGTTAAAGTCATATTAAAACAATACATCCATCATGATATCCTCTCACCAATGTCACAATTATGTCCTTGTGTCATGATATATGCTTCCCCTGCAGATACAGGTAGTCCTTGCATTATAACTGCAACTGGCAGAAATTTAATCACTATCATGGCCCAATACTCAGAAGCCAAATGTGAAAAAATTGCTCCAGCAGAATTTGTGGAATGTCAGCTTTGGGAGACACAAAGTAAAGAATCACATGTGTCTGATCAAACACAGGCACCACCTAAAGAGATGATGATGATGATGATGATGATGATGATATAAGGCCTCCCAGAACCTGCACCTGGAGAATAGAGAAGAAAGGAGGAAACAGAGCAAAGGGATTCTATGAGGCTCCTTACCATGCAAGAGAGTACCTTCTTTGATTAAAAACTGATGGGTGCAGCTCTGATCCATGATTTTTTGCTGGAATCAACTGTCTGGTCTCCAACTCATGCATCATTTTTATGTAAATTATGTTCATGAAATTCTGGCCTTTAGATTGACTGACAACCATAATCTGGCTTTTGGAACTCTGGACTGGATTTTAACTATTCTTCTGTGTATTCCTATTAAAAGTAAAACTACTGGGGCAAGCTTCTTTTAAGACTAAGTTTTTGTTTGCATACCTTGTGTGTTGGTATCCCTTGAATAAACAGCTAGCTTACATGACAATTTTGTATGTGAGTGTATTGAAACCAGAAGCAGGACAGTAGTTAAGCAGCACAATCATAAAGCATGAAATCACCTGACCAAATCATTTACCTACAGCAGTTACAGCAGTCCCAATTGCCATTGTTAATGGCATGAACTTCATATGATTGCCATTTCTGGTTTCCTGCTGGCTTTCCCCCATGATTTTATGGGAAGCTAGATGGAACAACAGAAATCATGATCATGTGTGATATAATTACAAGCTAGTCCTGTGACAGGCAGGACTCCAATGATCTGTCTTAAGTCTTCCTCATTCAGCATCTTCATAACTTTGAACTGTTACTGAACAAATGGTTGTAGCCTGAGAACTACTTGTATTTGTATCACTCCTAATATAAATTACACAGTATGCTAAGCCTGGCTTATTTTAATCAGCCAGATCTGAACCTCACAATTGTACTAGTTCATAACTTCTACTTTATGAATCACAATGGATGATTTCAAACAAAAGTCACTGTGTAATTGTGAATCCAGACATACCTTATTTAAATCATCACTATGTTTCATAAAGTAACAGGTTTAATTCACAAAATTCTTGATAAACCTTAGTTATGCACTGTCCTTTCAGGAATCCAAGTTAGATGTCTACGTGAGATTGGAAAAGGATCAGAGAATGCAGAGTGTACTAGTGAAGTTGTAATAATTATTTTTGAATTAAATCCCAATTCTGGGATCCAGTACTTGAGAGATTTCCATGAGCTGATTAATATTTTGCAGATTCTTTGCAGAATCTAAAATAGATAAGCTTTGGAAATATTATTTCCTAAAATTCAAAAATAAAAAAGTCATATCCACTCTTCAAGTCAAAAACTAAAAATTCAATTTATTGAAACATTGCTTTGTCATTCTACAAATATTTCAATGATGTGTATATAAAATTAGATAAAAACTGGATATTTGTCAAAGGAGTTAATAGTTAACTTTTGCTGAGCAATTTTTCCAAGATCAGTGGCTAGAAATTTATTGATATGTTTTATTTGGGTGATAAGTTTTATTTCCTTTATGTTTATTCATATTTACTAAACTAATTTTATTTAATTTTATTTATTAAATTTGTATGCCCCCTTTTTGCAATAAAGCAAAATCTGCTTTAATTATTATGCTATAATTAAATTTTATACAATGTGATGATTACTCTGAGAGTAAAACAGGACTTGCTCCAAATAAGCAGTTCATCTCAGACCTTCTGGATTTGTCCCTTCTAAACTTATTCTGATCTCTCTGTTTAGTACCATAGGCAGAGATTTATAGAAACCACGTGTAACAAATTAAGCTACGATAAATTTATAATTGCCCAGTCCATGTTTTCTCAGACAGACATATTCTATAGCAAAAGCCAAGAAAAGTCATAATCACTTGTATTTCAGACATCAAGAATAACTATATACTGTAATGCACATTGGGATTGCAGCTTTCAGAAGTCCAAGTTAACATGGCTAAAGGTGAAAATTCTGAAAGTTACAGTCCACACACAGCTGTAAAACACCTGATAGGAAAAAAAATATTAATAAGTAAGTGGAATTATATACCTTTGATATCTCTTAAACAAAAGCATTGAGTCAAACAGTATTAAGTAGTATTAATATTATTACTATAATTATTATGAACTACATAAAAGTAATCACATGAAGAGTCCAAGGTTCACAACCAGGGTACACTGCAGATTAATTCCTAACACTCCTATCACATCCAAGTAGAAGGATAAGATAGCAGTTCATTAGAAAAGTCTAAAGAATTGCTCCCCGCAGATAAACAATATTGAACTAAGCAGTTAATCAAGCTGATTATAAAATAATTTCCTGTATTCCATTGTATCTAATGGATAAATTACAGATATTTTCCAATAATTTGTTTTATGAGCAACACATTTATTAGTGCTACCAGAACTGGGCTGCAAAAATACAGGAAACTGTCTTTGCTCCCATGTTTTTACTTGAACAAGAAAGAAATAGTGAAACTGTTTTCAGTCTCAATAAATCCTCTCTATTTACTTTTTTTGATGGTCCTTCCTTCACTATACTAGCAGCTCTAGCAGGAAGGGAAACAAATGTAAAGAGAAAATAGCCTAATTGATTTCACCTTCATTTGAAAGGTGAAAACTGAACCTCCAAGATTCTTGTCCATCCATACAGAAATGATAATTAGCAATGATAATTGGGGTATTTGGGTATTGAAACATTTGTAAGAAAGCAACCAAGTTCAGAGAGAACCAAAGGCCCCTAAATACAGAAATTGTTTCTATCTTTTGAAGATTAGCTTTTCTGTGTATCTACTACATCGAGTGTCTACCTTAGCTGTTTTTTGGGACACAAATTTTTCAGGCGACCCTCATTACAAAATTCTGGTTTCTTCCAGCAGAGGGCATGGAGTAGACACACTGCTTTAATATCTACTGATCTTTGAAAGACTGTCCAATAATTTCTTTAAAACTCAGTTTCATATGAGTTAAACATGATCAAAACTGATTGGCTCTAAAAACTGCTCTCTTTTCCTATTGATGTTCAGTCTGGGGACATATCTAGTGTAGTCATCATTGCCTTTATTTATTTATCTATTGCATTTTCATTCTTCTAAATAGAAACAACAACTTGTTGCTTTTGTTAATAGTCTTTTAAAACAATTTTATTTTCCACAATCCCATATTCAAATGTACTGTAGTTTCACTGATTTATATAGATTTTGCTTCCAAATAAATATGCTTGATTGTTCTAAAGAAGGAGTTACTGTAATTCTTAGAACTTATTTTTTCTATATTTGATGTAAGCTACCATATATATATGTATCTATACAGTCTTTTGTTTGTGGCTAGACAATAAATGATTTTGATGTAAAAATTAAACCTAATTTATTGTTAAGGGCTGGATTCTAGAGCCTGGATTAATTTACAGTTTGTATTAGATCAGCCTGCTTTTGCCTGTATTTTCAAATCCTTGCCAAACCTATAAAACCACATATCTTCCTGCTAGGTCAAAACTGCTAGGTTTTGACCTAGCAGGAATATTACTTTAATTTATCATACAATTACTCTTGTCATTGCTTCACCATGAGTTCATATGGCAATACTGTGGGGTATTTTAAGGCAGAGTTCACCAACCTTTCCAGGTTTACGGACCAGCGGGAGGTGGGGAGAGGATAGTGCCGGACTGGCAGTGCATACACACATGCATCTCCATTTGCACAAACAATGGGCACATGCACCCACCAGTGGTGAAATTCAGCTGGATCGCACCACATCGCCCGAACTGGTAGTGGCGATTTGAAATTGGCCCCGCCCACCCACCTCTGCCCTTATCCTTCCTTATACGAGCTTCAGGTTTTTTTTTACTTACCTTAATCAGTTATTTGGAGCATCTACAGAGCCTTCCTGATGATCCCCGCTGCCTCTGGAGCCTGTAAAAGTGGTTTAAAGAGCCGCACTGCAGCGCATTTGGCGCACATGTGCACGCACCAAACCGGTAGAAAAACCGGTCGGATTTCACCCCTGGTACCCACCACTTGTGCAAATGGAAAATGCATGCCCATACTTGGCTGCTGCTCATGCAAGTAGATGCACACCTGCACACTTTTCCATCACTTCCATGGCCTGATTCTGAAGGGCTCAAGGCCTGGTAGAGGGCAGCAGACTGTGCTCTCTCTCTCTCTCTCTC
>JAEANM010000658.1:0-33488 GCA_017656035.1 Myanophis thanlyinensis
TGTTTTGTTTTGCATTTTGGTCCATCTCATCAATAAGCTTATATACAAGTTACCAACTGTTTTGCTGTACAAATTATTCTGATTTTGGATTATTCCTCTTCTGCATTTCCTCTGAAGAAGAAAAAGGACAATGCATGGGATCATCTCTTTGCATGGAGCCTTTTCTTCCTCTGCCATGACTTAGCACTCCATATAAGTGCTGCTTTATCGTAGGGATATTTTCATGGAGTTTAACATGCACATCAAATGTCATTATATAAATCTTTAAAAGAAAGACAATGGAAAAAGATATTGTAACTTTACAGACCTACAAGTCCAAGGGAGTTATACTTGTGTTCTTCACCATGTGGTTTTAAAACTTGAAGTCCTTTTAAGTACATAACAATTAAACAGGAAATAGCAAAGTCATAATCAGTAACCTTAGATCTTTTTGAAGTGTAAAGAAGGCAAATGACATCCTACTGAGTAAAACAACATCACACCTTTACAGAAGTGTCTGATGAGGGAGAAAGCATTAAAAGGCTATCCTATTGTACAGTGAGTATTTAGAAACCGCGTAGCTTAATAAATAGATTCAAACAGATTTCTCCTATATTTCTTATTTGCATTTCACTTTTAGAAACATCCTTTTAAATAAATCCTATCTGAACTGATTTAAAAATAACTAAGTGTAAACTTCAACTTTAAGTGTGAAAACGATGAAAAATATTTAATTGTTTGTTCTCATAAGAAAAGCCAATTAAAAAAAGAAGTGGAAAACCAAGTTTAATTTCTGTATTAGATAACTGTATGACTTCAGACAGTTTTCTTAATATCAGGGTCTATTAACAGACATGATTTCATATTTTTAAAGAAGATATAAACATCATCCAGCTTTAATGTAGACAATTATTTCAAGATAAAACAAATAAGGCTTTTGCCAAATCGTACTGCAGATAGAACTGTGTTACTAATTGAAGCAATCTTGATTTTTTCCAAATATTCAGTATGTTTTTCCCAATATTAAGCATATCATCCACAATATTAGTAAAGAGAATCTCACTGAAATTTAAAATTATGCAAAAAGATTCAAGCTTTTTACTTATATTTGCACAAACTCCAAAAATTATAGTTCAGTAAACACCAGAATTTAAAAAATAAAATACTAAATTAATATAAAAATGAAACAGAACATGTACCTCTTCAATAGGGTAATATAGGTTCTGTAGACATATAATTAAAATCTTCCTGTGGAACAAAAAAAATGCAAGAAAATTTAGGATGGTATCAGATGATGCCAGAAATAATTAAACAAACATAGACACAGTAATGTTGTCTTTCCCCATGTTGGTGCCCTCCAGATCAGTTCAACTACTATAACATCAACTTTTGAATTACTGATCTTGCAGTTCAATTTCTCTGGAAGGAACAAAGCAGAAGCGTGAAATGTAAAAGGTAAAGAAAACAATCATTTCATAATGGTTTGTTCTACTTCTCCATGTATATAAATTCACTGCTCACAGATATTATGTCAACTTCAACATCAATTCCATGTTTATCTTTAGTTCTTCTCAGTTCTTTTGGTGCAAAAGAGGTCAGGAAATCAATGAGGTAGCATCATTCAAAGCAGGCCGTTCACTGGGAACTGAAAGGGGTAACTGCCCCATAAACTGCAGTGATCCATTTCCAATTAGCATCACACAACAGAAAGTTACATATATCATTTGCATTAACAATTTTTACAGCCACCTTAGATTAAAAAGGGCAAGGGAAGGAAAATTCTTTTTTTTAACTGCTCTAAAATGTTTTAGAATAAGATTTTGGCAAAATACTTTGTGGGAGAAAGAAAAGACATTTTCCCCTTTTCATTTTAAACTCTTTAAATATGAAATCTAAAGCATTTTTCAAATGAGAACCACCTATTAAAAGAATAAGATCTGGATATATAAACTTATTTCATGTATTTTACAAATATAGGGAAAAAAACAGTCCAAGAAATTAAATAAAATGTATTAAATGTAATTAATAAATAATTAAAATGATTTAAATAAATTGTCAGACTCATTAAATTATAATAAATGCAAAGGAATAAAACTCAGGTTTTGTCCCTTGTGATTTTTTAAAATGTAACTTTCTTTCTGAAGATTTATTGTCAGGAAAGGAACAGAAGAACATCTGCAGAGTAAGTTTTAATGGCTCACAGCAGCCATAAGCTATTTCAAAGCAACAAAGGGCGTGTGACACTTTGAGTTTGGAACAGCTCTTCTGCATATTATAAACACAGATTATTTTCAATCATTACTTACTGTATCAATGTTTCAAAATCTAACACAGAAAAAAAGGCATGCCCATAATCATTACTATCCAGAGACAAAGGAGACAAGGTTCCTATAGCATTAGCAGATGTTAAAAGAGTAACAGATAAGCTGCAGCAAATAATCTTCTAAGACTGTTTCTCAACCACTGCAAGGGCATGTTGGTTGGGGAATTCTAGGAGTTGAAAGCCATGCATCTTAAAAGTTGCAAAGGTTGAGACAGACTGTTCTAAAGGAAGAACTTCCCAAATTATGATATATAGTATAGTCTTAACTTTCTGAGGCTGTATGCTCTATCCATTGCTCTTCTCTCTCTACACCTTTAACTGCATCTCTAAAGTTCCCTCTGTTAAAGTACTGAAGTTTGCATACGATACAAGAGTCATTGGTCTCATTCGAGACAGTAATGTGTCTGCATACAGGCAGGAGGTTGAACTGTGATGCAGCTAGAACAATCTGGAGCTGAACATGCTTAAAACTGTAGAGATCAGGGTGGATTTTAGGAGGAGCCCTCCTATGCTATCACCTCTTACTATATTCGAACACAGTATCAGCAGTAGAGTTCTTCAAGTTTTCAGGTTCTATTTTTGCTAGGATTTGAAATGGACATCTAACATAACTAAAAAAGACACAACAAAGAATTTCTTCCTGTGTCAACTTAGGAAGTTCAGACTGCCCCCAGGAGCTGTTGATACAGTTCTACAGAGGAATTATTTAGTCTGTCGTATGCACTTCTATAACTGTCTGGTTTGATGCAGCAACTAAACAGAACAGGTACAGACTCCAATGGACAGTTAGAACGGCAGAAAAAAAGCAGTTGTAACCAGCCCGCCTTCCATAGAAGACCTGTATATTGTGTGGGTCAGAACGAGGGTTGAGAAAATATCTACAGACCCCTCACAACCTATTACAACATAAACTGTTACAACTCCTTCCCTCAAGATGCCACTATAGGGCATTGCATGCTAAAATAACTAAACACAGGGACAGTTTTTCCCCCCTCGGGCCATCACTCTGCTGAACACCTTATCTTCACAGTATTGTGAAGACTAAAAGTATACTAAGTATACTTCTTTGTTGTGTCTTTTTTAGTTATGTTAGATGTCCATTTCAAATCCTTAGACATTATATATGTCTAAGTATACTTACCCATGTTGTATGGCTATAATATTATTGTTCTTCTCATTTTCTCTACTATTCCTTCTTATTGGTATTATTACTCTATTATTACTCTGTTGCTTTTCATGTACACTGAGAACTTCTGCACCAGAGATAAATTCCTTGTGTGTCTAATCACACTTGGCCAAATAAAGTATTCTACAATTCTTTAAGTATCTTTATGACTCCATACCGCACCTAAGTACTATAACAAACTTCTTCTCTAATTATTAAAAGGGAATAACAGCAGAATTCTTAGAGGATTCATGGAGCTCTTCATTTTCTCCACCAGGAAAGTTATCCTGCTCATGACAAAAACCCAACTCCTTGCCAATATAATGCAACAGATTTTCTGAACATTTCAACAAAGCTTGCTGAGCAGAACAAGGACAGAGGACTTCAGGATCAGAACTTCATATGAAAAAGAAAATTCATGTTCTTAAGTCTCAAGGCAACCACTCCTACCAAATCACAAAAAAAGGGTCACCTTAGCATTTTTTGCAAGCAACTAACCAACACGAATGCTTGCAAGTTTCAAGATTATAAAACGGACAGGTTTTTCTAAAATGTTTCTGCATAAATCTACATTTGCATATACACTTCAAGAGGCAAGGAAGAGCCAGTGCTTTGCAACACAAGACTAGCAAGACAAGAATTCAGCTGGGAAAAAGAGCAGCTTATTTTCACACTTACAAGAAAAGGTAGCAGAGGTAGCGTCCTCCAAAAAGTAACAGCAGTGTGCAAGAAAATAATTGTAAAACAAGGAGTTCAGCAAGGAGTTGACATTGAATCACAGGCCGAAAACATCCCATATGTCTATCTCTTCAAAACGAAGTAGCCAGAATCAGTAACATCAATCACTAACATACTATTTGATTTAGTGAAAAAATGGATACTTAATAGAGTCTATCACCTACCACAGAAGTGTACTAAGCAAAGCAGGTTTTTTATAACATAACTCATCTGTTAGATGGAGCAACCATTCATTTCTAGGCCTTTATCATAAATAAGACTCTGCCCTCACTAATCACATGTGCTAAGTAATCACCAAGAACACAGCATGTTGTGGCAGTAATCTCTGTGAATAGGAGGGAAAACTTATGCATTTCAAACATAGAGGAAAAGAGACCCTCAAAGCTACATTAAATTTGTATGAAAACATATTTCTCTATATAACCAGCCAGTAAGAATACTGTGAAACTTCACACATTAGATTAAAAGAAATTAGACCTGTCAATGACAAATAAGAGTTTTCCTCTTATGACAAGAACTTTATTTTCTTGATTTGTTCCACCCAGTTGTCTCTTACCTCCCACAGTGTTTTTCTACACAAGAGGTATATTATGGCTTCATAAATCACAGGCACTCCTGCAAAGAACCTTGTCAAGGAAACACTAAATGCTAGATTTTTTTTCTTCCTTTCTTTCTTTCATTATTCTTTGGGAAAATACAAGTCACAGTATGAAGACAAATTCAAAACACAATAAGAAACTGTCAAAATATACTAGTACAGTTCTTTGGAATAGTAATTCCTTTGAGCCCATTTCATTACTTCTCAACTTCTGAACCATTATATAGTTTTTATTTTATTTTATTTACTTATAAACATCATGTACCCTGCCAGAATTTATTGTAAATGTCTATTTAAAATTGTTATCAACATGGTTGGAATTGTCCATTTGTTATGATAATTCTTGCTTTAATTATGTTACTTGAGTTAGTTGAATTCTGGCAGCATACATGATGGCCACATTTGTCTGAGTTCACTCGAAATGGTAAGCCACAATCACATTAGAGTTTAGCATAATCTGTAAAGTCCATCATTGTTCTCCAGAAGTAGCAAGTTAGGAAGCTGGTAAGGGCTAAATTCTTAAAACTGTTGTTTATTAGGACCACACAGATCCTACAGATTCATGAAGTGCCTAAGCAGAGGTTACCTAAAAAAGTATCTTAATCTTCAATATACAGCAGAATGTCATTGTTCTTTTGCCCCTATGGAGTGACATTTATGAAAAAAAAGAGACACAAAATGAGCATAAGAATAAGGACTCGTTCACTGTACACAATATACTATATATTCTATATATGCAGATAGAATAATTATCAGATGAAATGTAATTGAAATTTTTAAGCAACAAGTTATACAACAAGCTTTATTCTAAATCCTTGCCAAGAGTTTAAGATAAAATGCTCTGTGCTTGAACCAGGTTATGATGGATATGACTTGCACATTTGGGGAAGGGATCTTACAGAGTGCATGTTAGAAATATATGGGAAAATCTTAAAATAAAGGAGAGAAAACTGTGATTCTAAGCATACATGTGGCCCTGATTTTTTTAATATAATTCTCAAGTGGTAGCTGAAAATTGAAAGCCCTGTTCCCTTTGTTGAAGCAAGAAACAGATGTAAGCCTGAATACAGACATCTCCTGTAAAAAAAAACAAAAAAAAAACAAAGAACCTTTTCAAATTTTCAAAGGCCTACCCACTACCCACTAATCAACCCAAAATGTTGTATGCAATTCTTGGTTGTCCAAAGGTTGTTCCCTTCTGCCACATGGCACAAATAGAGCCTAGTGTTTTCTCATTGACACTAAACAGGCAGCACTAAGTTTGCATTCTGCCTGAGAGGATGAAGGAAATATGGGATTCATAAATCAACAAGAATGTGCAATGACACACTGAACCAAATGGGACATGTTCAATTCAAACTGCATCTGTTCCAAAACAAATGCTATGAACAATATTGTAATAGCTGTTATATAGCACTTTTTCCTTTAGCCACCCCATTCCAAGGTAGACAGAAATTTACCTTTCCTTAACAGTAAAGCTATTTCTCATTACTAATCTTATACTACAGTATTTTCTTATGAAATCACATGAGTTATGCTGTTCTTAGAATTCTGGGGATCAAAGTCAAGCATATTTAAATTTTATTTTGTTGCTCCTGAGAGAATAGCTTTCTGCATATGAAAGTCCTGGCTGTTTGAAAATGGGCTGATTTCACATTTGTACATGTTATGTCAATTTCTTTAAGCCCTAGAAGTGCTTGTTTTCATATTGAAATGTATGTTTCATTTTTAAAAAACTATGTAAGCACGAAGATCTTCTTTAGCATGTATGTTTAATTCAAAATGATATTACTTCATAGGGGTAATGTTTCCCAATGGAACAGAACTAAACAAATAAATATTGTATGCATTCAATATTTGAAATGGGCATTTTTATCATGTAAAAGATGATATTACAGAACTGGAAGCTTTTATACTGATGTCCTACACATTTTGTCTATGAGCTTGAGAAAATATCTGTGGGGTTCTTCTCCCATTTATCCTTACCACAATAGATAAGTTAGGTTGACAATCACTATGGTCCAAAGTCACCCTGATCAGTTGAAATTTGAACTAGAAAATCCTCTGTCCAAGTTCACAAGTTGATTCACTACAATACGCTATCTCTTTACATCAGATATAATAGCTATATGATTTGTATTTGTTTTTGCACCTTACTGCACAACTTTTTTAGTTAAATGGTGCAGATTTTGCAGACTTTCAGAATATTTAGGAAAATTCCAGTTACTACAAATAAATAATTCCCAATTGTGCTTGCAATGAATTTTAAGAACCATAAATGCATGATTCTTTAACTAGCAAATAGGTCAGGCAAGATATACTTTTCCTCTTTAAATACAATATACATAATTCTAAAGGTATTGTATTGATCTTACTAATGGATAAAAAAGCTATTAAATTGTATCCTGGAATAATCTCCACAAGTTCTATATGCTTTGTCACAAATTGACCATATAAGGAGGAAATTAAAACCCAAACTGTTTTTAGTCATGCTGAGTGTAGTAGTCTGTTTGCTACTTAGACTTTAGGCAAGCTCTTAGTTTCTATTTGAATTCATTCTACAGAATGGAACTCAAAAAGCCAAGCCAAAAAGAAAATGCATCTTTAAAAAAGAGAATCGCCTTTAAATTAGGCAACAAATGGCAGTGTGCCAGATGCTGTCTGCTCACGCTTTTATTGCAGCTCTAGGAGCAATTTGTGTAATACTAATGTGTGCAAAACAGCATGTTGTTTCTATCCCACATATCTCCTGCTCTCCTGGCTCGTTATGTCACAATGTCCCACAAATTGCCTTGAACCTAATTGCCAAAATGTTGAAAGTCAAGCTTTAGAAAATTGTTTCATGGATGTATAAAAACTGGAAAATCACTGCTGCCAATTTATTCACTGAACCAGCGATGAACCTGAAGCATTATTTGGCTAAAATAGATATGGATATGTCATATAATTTTATAAGGTTTAAGACTTAAGACCAAATTGGCAATTTGGTCTTTTTTAAAAAAATCTATCACTGATCAATTCAGATTTCTGAAAATGATTATTTATTCCCAACTGGGTATTTAGAGTTAATGCTTTCTGTAGACATCCCTGCTTCTGCTTAAGAATTGAAGCAGATCACCAAATAAAACAAACTACGTATTATACAATTAAAAAAAAATGCTGCTCCTGAAGTACTTCTTTTTGAAGTAGCAGATGAGAAAATTGTAGTTTCATTGTTTTATAAATTATGAAATAACTCATAATCTGTATCTCTGTCCTGTTTGATCATTCTTTGCAGATAATAATCAACTCAAATGATAACCTATTGGCCTTCCAGAAGACCTTGGAAACCTATCTCTTCCCCTAGGCCACAGCATTGGATAAATTTATCTTCTAATGGCTCTGCAACAAGAATATGCTGTGGCTTGGCCTCAGTTATGCTTTGTCTTTGTATATTTTGTTATTTTTGCTAATGTTTTAATGGTATTTAAGAATCCACCATCAATATTTATGAGTTGGGCAGTGCAATAAAGCATTTTAAATGAAATAAAATAAAACCCACCACTAACCAGAGAGATAAAGCAGCAACGACAACTTGACTTTATTATGTATTATTTCATCTGTATTATTTTGTATATACTGTAAAGTGTAAAACAATGAGATTTTGGTGCTGTGATTAAGGTGCTGGCCTAGAAACGGAGAGGATAAATTCTAGTCTTTTCTTGGGCATGAGAACCAGCCTTGGGGCCAGCCACTCTCTCAGCCAAGTCAAGTCAGCTCACAGGGCTGTTGTTATGAGGAAAATGGGAGGCAAGAGTTATGTTAGTTATATATACAAAAGGTGGGATAAAAATTATAAATTTATTTCTGCTACTGTTCTAAATATAACTGAAAATATTTAAAAATGGAAATTAAATCCTCAAAAATAGACTAAAATCATTTAGTTTTGGGAGGAGAAGCCTAAGGAAAGAGATGATAATGCAGTTGAAATATCTAAAATGGTGGCAAACAAATGAAGGCCATTACGAGGGGGCGGTATATAAATCTAAATAGTAAATAGTAAAAATAAACAACTTGAAATAATGGTCTTAAATTACAGAAAAGCAAATTCCAGTTCAGATGACATCTTACAAGTTTGAGAGTGGTACTAGCTACCTGGGGAGATAACACACTTGCCTCCAGTCACTCGTGAGGGTAAGTAACCTTAACCATCTTTTACGTAAGGTGACTTAAATGGCCGCACCCAATTCAATGATGGTATGAAACAGAGAAAATAGTAATGTTCCTAATGTTCTGAAGCTATTTAAGAAAGTGTCAAGCCACCTAAAAGAGTTCACACCATGCAACATTGTATTATGTACAATGACTAGAAACAACTCTCCAATTTTTAGACAATAATCTTTTAATCCCCTTTGAAGAATTTATGGATCGAAGCTGTATTGTATATTGGAAAATCAATAATTAAATTGAACGCTTTTCATCCCTTCAGCCAGGGCAAATTATGGTCTGAGTATCTTGTGAATGAAAAAGAAGGCATTTCCCCTAAGGTTTATTTTATAATATTTATGTAAATGTTTACATATTAAATTATCATCAGCA
This sequence comes from Myanophis thanlyinensis, assembly GCA_017656035.1. Classification (NCBI taxonomy): domain Eukaryota; kingdom Metazoa; phylum Chordata; class Lepidosauria; order Squamata; family Homalopsidae; genus Myanophis; species Myanophis thanlyinensis. The sequence goes on from JAEANM010000658.1 coordinate 9,382, forward strand.
AATTGCAACCCTCATAATTATTTGAAATCCCACATTTTATATAGGTCAATTAAGCATAAAACTTAAATATGATTTAAGATCAGAAATGCATAATGCTTAGTTATGAAACAGTATTACATTGTAGAACTTTAGTTTATGTGAATTAGAGCATTTGTTTTATCATTAAAATGTATTAATAACTATATTCTCTCACAGTAATCTGTTTCTGGGTCAAGCACAAACTATGTTGCATCTAATATAACTGTTTATATCATTTAATCAGAAAGTCCCAGTATCTAAACTCTACTCACAGATTCACTTGTTTCTTAATGTAACCTATTTAAAGGTTACATTGGCAGGATTGTTTTAAACAAGAGAAAAGGAAGAGCAAGAAAAAAGGAAATGTGAAAAAAGTGTTTTTAAGTCAGCTCTAAATAAATAAACAGCATGTCTGATATAGAAATCCAATTGATTCATTACATCCATTTCCATTTTATTCCCTTTTTCAAAGAGCATTGTTCAAATTGCCCTAATTTGAAAGCAGCACAATAAGTGTAGGAAATACTTGACAATGAAGATGTAAAATCTCTGAAAACCTGTTACCTTAGTAACCCTGAGAATGTAGAAGAATAAGAATACACAGACAGTCAGAACCTCATTTCTAATTCTGCAGGTTTTAAGATGGAATACAGTCAAGCTTTCATTAGGTTTTTGTTTTTCTCAGCAGGCCCTTGGCTTTTGAAAGGAAACCTGAATGACAACTAAAAGCAATTTCAATCTAATTCTTGATTACCCAAACTGATAAGGAGAGCTTTCTCCAGAGTAACCTTCTTAGGCAAACCATTGTCAGTAGACCCTGAAAAGCACCATTAGCCACAATCCTAAATACCAAATTATAATCAATATATCTCCCTGCTCTAAACAGAAGGAATAAAATGGCAGCCTTTTGTAGATCGATCCAGTTACTATTTAACCACAAGTTCAGGAAACAGCAAAGCAATTTGTGTTCCATTTGAAGGATCTTATTATCATACAAAGTCCATAAGGATCTTTGTCATTTTAGAAGCTGAAAAGTAATTCAAGGATATTTAAATGAACCTTGCAGGAATAGTCATATATTCTGCAGTGGGGAAAAAGATAGCAAGAAAAAACAACCATACTTTTAAAGATATATTTTTTTTAAATAATTGCAAATAAGATGTGACACTTAGAGAAACAAATTGTTAATCTGCAAACTTCCTACAAATAAAGTCAAATTAAAAATTGTTCAATAATTAATAATGAAGATTACTTCAATGACACATTTAAAACAAGATAATGAAATACTGGAAACTAGGATGTGGGTTTATAGTTAGAAACCTTTTATAGAGGCTGGCAGAAATGGAAACGTGCAGATCTGATTTAATCTATTTCAGCATCCTAAATATCTCAATCTACTGTGCGTGAGAAACATTTTGCCAGACTAGAGCAGAATTCTTCAGTAAAAAATACTAAGAATAAATTAATTAACTGCATATAGAATAGAAAATACAATGTCTATATATAGTAACTTAATAATTTACAAGAACTAGCAAATGAACAAATAAATAAGGATACAAAAGTAGGACACTAAATTATTTTTGCCTCTTCAGATCATTCTGACTACTAGAATAATTGTTCTCACAGGGTAAATAAGAGAGAAACAAGACTCCATTCCTTGAACATGGCTTAGGAGACTTTAAAATAAGAAACTATTCTTTATTCTTTATCTAAGCAGAACAATTATTGAAATCTCAGTGAGAGATCATAAATTTTATCATAAATTTTCTGCATTATGTACAAAATCAATTTAAAGATTCAAAATATTAAAAAATAGTGCCTAGAAACATTTGTAATTGCTTAGCAACACTTCAACACTAAACAACTTACAAATTCAGTGAAATATTTTCTCAAGGGATACTAATTTATTTTTTGGAACAGAAATTAGACTGTGATTACCTAACATATGGTACATTGTTTTGAAATTACTAGAGGAAGCTGTAAATACTAAACCAACAGTGACTACTCTTATTTAATGATAATTGTTTTCCATTGCTTGGCAAACAGGGGCCTTTTACATCTTTCAAAATTTTGAGTTAACAAGCTCCATGTGAGTTCTGGAACCAATATGCATGGGTACATTGTTAGCCCCATTTTTAAATAAATATAAAAGACTCTGCTTCTACAAGTTATGTATCTACAGTTCAGCTTTGTAGATCTGAAATTAAACCTAAATTCTGTAAAAATATGCTGAAATTTGTTATATGTGGCTGTCTTTTAAAAAAAAATTACAAAGAAAATAACTCCAATATTTCTACAAATGATGTACTAGCTATGTTAATATTTGTTCCTAATTTCCTCTTAATAACATATTATGATAAGATATTTTATAGAGAATTGCCTTGCTTCACTCCTCTTTTCCTCCTGTAATTGCAGAGTGTCTGTTATTATCTGCATTAAAATACAGCTACCCATTGTTACAGAAGGAAGCATAGAGGGAGATACTACTAGTGGTACTTGGAATGGTATATGGGCACTAAAGAGAACCAATTGTTTGAGAGAAACAAAAGGGAATTCAATAGGAAGCCAACCAACTCAGGACAGATGGTGACTGATTCAGGTTTCAGTCCCATCTCCACCCCACCTCCACAACAAAAAATAAGTTTAAAAGGCATTTTCTGTTACTAAGCAACAAGCTAAAGAAGGCATAAGTCTTTTACTACATCTTATTTCCGCTGTTTCTCTCTTATTTAATGTAGGAAAATAATGTAATTCCTTAAGATAGTGAGATTTAAGCATTGGGATAAGCTCAGCTGTGAATATATCCAATCAGAGTTAGAATTTTAATGAGCAAAGATTAAAACCATGCAGTGATTTTGAAAATGTGTATTGTAGTGTATGAACTTTTATCTGTTTGTAAAGTTTCAGTAACATGGACCAGACCCATTTTTTTAAAAAAGCAACAAAGTTGAAGATCTAGACTTTGCCACAAATGTGATTCCATTCACCCATATCTAAAACATCCCAAAGTTCAAGTTTCTTTCTCTTTCTTTATCCTAGGTTTTTAGTTTCAATTCAAACCCAATGAACTCTGAAAAAAAAAATGACAAACAGTTTGATCCAACAGTCCTTTTATTTAAATTTTTTTTTACTAAACTTGATACCTAGCCAGGCCTACACTTCAATACAGAAATATGGAAGACTATTAGAAGAAATTCAGGACACACATATATAATTCTTTGTCATCATCTATTGATCATGCAGCTCAGATTTAGTAGCTCCAGTATAATTTTGAAGGACAATTATTTTTTTATTAGCATCAAAAAGGAGTCTACAGTAATTACAAACATGGTCGGTAGGTGTGTTTATCCTGAGATGACTCACAAAATAGCAGATTAGGCCAGATTGAAAAAAATAAAACTCTTATAAGGAATTTGTTAATCAAGGCAATCTAATAAAAGAATTTATTTTGAGTGGGGAAGGGTGGGGGACAGGGAAGAGAAGAGAGCAATTCTCCCCAATCTTTACCAGAATTTTGCCAGCTGTTTTTTGCATATCAGCTGCAGAACAAGAAGATTAGCATTTCTCCGCAGCCTTAACCTTTCTAATTTCTTGTAGAATAAACCAAATGGCTCCAAAATGTCTGCAAAACAGAGAGCATATACACTGAAAGCAGCAAGAGGGCAAAATGAGAAAAACCTATAATGTAACAGTATAATTTTCTCAGAACAAAATATGACTGCCCCTTTGCCTAGGCAAAAAAACATGAGGGCAAGAGAACCCAAAAAGAAGAGAGTTTTTGTAGTAAAAGCCCTTTGGCTCAACTGAGATTAGAATCACGAAAGAGCAAACAGGTTTGCCTGACCTTGTTTTATACAAGTGGGTAACTACAAAGAGACACATTTAAATTAGCCACTGCATGACCTGCAATTAAATAAAAAGATTTATAGATTTTACTCCAACCATGTGATGGAAAGATATAAATTTCTTAACAATAGTCAAACCTAGGTTCCAAATGTGGGCCTCTTGCTATGCCACTGTCACATTCTTTAACTTTTCAAAAGGAATGCCAAATAAATCTTTGCAAATCTTGTTCTCCCTATCTGAATGTAATACCTACACATTGAGGCATGCATGCGCATGCGTGCATACACTTTCTATTTAGTGATACTCAGATATTCCAGACTAAAAGGCATCAGCATTTCTAGATGAAAGAAAACTTGCACTGAGTACCAAACATATGGTCAAATATAAAACCTCAAGGAAGATGGCCTTGATGTGGTCCACAAAAGCATTACTTTTCCTAGGCACTTCTAATACATCTGCTGAATAGAGCCAATTTTGTCTCTCAAGATTAAGACCAGATATAATCATATTTAATATTTTGTTCATGTACAATCAAAGATTCTATTTAAATAATAAGCAGGATACTTGATTTGAAACACACAAAGTAAACCAGAGTTATATTTCACATAGCAAACAGTATGGTTTAAAAATCCATTTCTACATGCTCCAAACAAAACCAAGGGGAAGCAGGCTATAATCATCTTACTTTTCATTGCTATTGCCATTCTAAGAATTATTATTGTCAAACTTTTAATTGAATATATTTTTCTTTAGTTTGAGCACACAGTGTGACAAAAATTGATACACTTAAATTTGAAAACCTGAGATGCAAAATTCATAATGATGTTTGCAGATTCAGTTCATAGACAGTTTCAAAATTGTAATTTCAGGTAAGTTACTGGTAAAATACAAATTGACAGAGATTTCTCTTCCATCTAAATATCTTCAGATGAACATATACAATTGTATCTGTAATCATTCCTTGATTATGATCTTGTATCAGTTTTTTTTTAAAATTCTTATTCTTATTTTACTTCTATTATATAGCTACAATAGAATTATGAGAGAACTCTTCAGCAGAAGATAATATGCTATTTGTTCTTACCTTCTAGTAGAAAGATATTTCCTACAGTGTTTCCTACCACTCATACAGAAAGAAGTTTCATGGTGATTTTAACTTCCCTTACCCTATCTATTGCAAACTTATCTTACAATTGTTATGTGCTAATACTATAAATACGAAATTTGAATAGGTTTTCAAAGTTACCAAGAGAAATCAGAGAGGGCCTTTAAGACTAAATCAAAAGGACTCTACACATCTACAAGATCAGTAATGCTGATTGGAAAAGTCAACACTAGTCCAACTACATATCTCTGAAGCAGTTAATCTAAGGCACACAATATATGAACTATTACAATAACAATTTGTAGTATGTGATCTAGGTTTTTGCTACAGTAATTATAAAGATATAAACTGGAATCTTTCAGATTTGAGTGAGTGTCATTCAAACAAATTATTAAACCGTAAAATATCACAAAATCACTTAGATATACTTTTGTGGAAAGAAGATACTATTGTCTAAATTATAACTTGGAAGCAATTTTTGGATGGGATTTGTGAGAAACTTCTAAGTATTTTAGGGACAATGTGTGCTTTTAGGGCCTCGAGTAGAACACCTGTATTCTGGAGCAAACAAAAGAAATAAAGAAATAGGCAATTAAATTGAAGAAGCAAAGACCTCCTGTGAGCAAAAGTAACAATACTTAATACTTGTTAACTTAATATCTCTTCAAAATAGCCTATTTTGCATTGTTCTGGAAGCAACACAACACAACTGTCCTTGGTATGTTTGGAAAACTGACTTAGATTGTTCTTGTTTACCCTCCACTAGTTCTATTTAAAATAATAATAAAGCTGAATTTTTAATTTTAAAAGTTTGCAACACAACTCTTACTTGTGGCTGGTCCATTTGTCTATTGGCTCTTGACTCAAACTAGCTATGAAATCCTGAAGGCCAGGAAGTTGTTACTCAACATTTGCTACAACCTGACTATGGAGGGAAAAGAGAACAGATGGACACAAAAAGAAATACGGAACAAAAGACTGGCTAAGGGGCCAGATCTCTGAAGAACATGAGTGTCCTGTAACAGCACCAAGCAAATGCCTCCTCATCCTGCTACATGTCAGCTTTATGTGATTTTTTCCCTTTCTCTTTCATATTACAGCAGAATAGTGCCACCATTCTTCTGTGCTTTTCAGGAGCACATTTCCATGGATGGCTGATCAATGATGGTGACAACTCTATATCTAAAATATTTTTTTTTTTCTGGTGCTGTGATCTCCTGCTAAACTCCTGGCTGCAAGACTCAATATTCCATCCCAATGGGACTTTAAACTCAAAAGTGACAGCATCAGTGCTGGAATTCTAATTTTTTTTTTTTACTACCGGTTCTGTGGGCGTGGCTTGGCGGGCTTGGCTGGAAGGTCATGTGACTAAGTGGGCAATTTCTATAAGCAGGGCAATAAAGATTAGGCTAGAAACAACACCAGAATGTTTTTTTCCTGCCTTCCTTACAGGATTAATCCTGTAAAGTGGAAAAAAACCAAAAGATTTCTTCTAACAACTGGTTCTCCGAACTGCTTAGAAAATTTACTACCGGTTCTAGCAAACCTGCTAGATCCTGCTGAATTTCACCTCTGGACAGCATGACAAAAATGAACAACTACATGTATATACAGAGAATATGGAGAGTGTCATGGCAAATTTTTATTTCATGATGTAGTTGTCTGGTGGAACTTTGCCCAATTAGGTTTTACCTCTCCTATTTGTCAGCTAGAAAAAAATGTTACGTAATTAGTTCATGGTATTGGAAGCAGGTTGGCTTCATCCTGTGTCACGAAAATTCAACCTTCAGCTTTCATACAGATTGGAGTGACTGGAGAGAGGAAATGGGGTATAATGGTGTTATGTTCAGAAACATTTCAGAAGTGCTGGCAAAATAGGCAGGAAGGAAATATTGAGTTATGTTATATACCATGTACAAAATTAAATAATGGCCAAAATTAATGATGCTAAAGAGTGGGAGATTCCAGGCAGATAAAAAGAAGCTATTCCACAATAATGGTCAGCAATTTATTTGGCTTAAATGTAAATTCACAGCTAACAATGGCTACTAGTCATGATGAATCCACTAACTTTTGCAGTATAAATATGCCTGTAACAATATGCCAGTTTAGCAACAGGATAAGTTAGACATTTGATCTGACCTTATGTGCTTTCTTCTGCTTCTCGAGGTGTCTGAATATTATATATTGATCCATAAATAAATATAAAAACCTTCAGGGACACTAATTTATACGTTCTTCATGGTAAGACATTTCTTGCAATTTGATATTTTTTTTCTTTCTTCTACAACAACTGATAAAAACCTGGCTTTTGAGGTAGGTTCTTCAATTTAGAGCCTACTTCCTTGACCTTCTTGTAGATTCATATTTAAAATAATTAATGAATTTTTACAGTTGCAAGTTTTACAGATTGAAAGTGATCTTTTAATTGATGATCTTTTCATGATTTTAAAAACTATTTTAAGAGGTTTTTATAGCATCTAGATTCCAGTCATATAAAATTATTAACTGAAGCATTCTTGTGAAAATGTTCAGATATCAGGAAACAGTTTCCTTCACTGTATCATCAAAGCCAGGTATTAACTGGTATAAAAAGTTCTTTCTTTGGGGCAGAGTGGTTAATATATTTAAATCTCATTAAAATACTTTTTCTCCTCCACATGTTCTTTTCTTATGCCATTAACAACTGGAAACAGCTTGCCACCCACCTATTTCAGTGTCCCACACATGTAATCTAATTCTCCTGATAAGCAGCTGTTCTCTTTCTTAATGCTATAAAGAGTTAGCCAGCACTCACCATTTGCACTTGGAAACAATGAAGGTCAGTCTCAAAACTGAAGAAAGGAACCCACACAATTGTAACTAGAGCTGCAATCTTGCAAAGACTTACTTGGATTAAGTACCAATGAAAACAAAACACTTGGGGGGGAGGTGTTCATTATGGTTTGTCATAAACAGATGCTACAGGCATTTTTAATATGGAGTAAACAAAGGCTTATTACACAGAAAACCAAGATCTGTGAGCAAAGCTTAGCAATTTAGGAGCAACTTGATTTATAAAAAATAAAACCTTGATGTTCATCCATTAAGCAAAGCTGTAATGTTTTGTTTTGATGTTAGAATAGGATTTTATTTAAACACATTAATTATTTATTCATTAAATCAGGATTTTAAAAACCTTAACATTTTGATGAAATGCAAAAGCAGCCAAAGTACAATTGAGATTCATTGGAAAAAAAAACTTTCTAAATTTATTTATTCATTACAGTGACAGGTCACTCAACTCTAATGACTCTGGGCAGCAAATGTTAAAAAGAACACTTAATACTGAAAATAGCCAAAAGAAAGTAAAAACCTGAGCCTAAAACATTAAAGTGTTAATAAAACTCCTCTCTTCCCCCAGGCACATATTCCCTATCCCAACACATGGGGAAAGAGCCAGGTGTTCAATCCCATTCAAAGGACAAAAGAGCTGGAACAACTTGAAGCTCTAGGGGAATGGTGTTCCAAAATGCAAATGCTATGACAGAGAATGCATGTCACCTGGGTGTCATCAGATAAGACATTTATAAACTGGGACTTGGCGCATCTTTGTCAGATTTTACTTGCTGGACAGAGATGCCATGAAAAGGTTTTATAGATCACAATTAGTTTTTTATGTAGGTTTCATGGTACTTAAATGCAGCATGCATAACAAAGTTATTACATAGATGTATAAAGTCTGTCCTTGATTGTCTATGCTTTTACACTCCAAACAAGCTGCAATTTCCAGGCATTCTTGAAAGGCAGCTCATGTAAAGCACATTGCAATAATATATGTGCTGACGTGACTATGGCAGGAGTCTGTGAGAAAGAATTCCTGTCCAGGAAAAAGCACAATTGGCACATCAGATAAATCTGGGCAAAATCCCCCCATGCAATGACTATTCACAAGATCTTTGAAATGAAATTGCAATTCCAGAAAGTTCTTCAAATTGTACACCAGCTCTGTCTGGGACAGTGCTACCCTCTTCACAACTAAAGGTAGTAAAACCTTGGAAGCAAAAGAACCAGAAACACATAGCCACTCAGTCGTCTCCGGGTCTTAAGAGTGATTCTTCCATCCGGACCCTGTCAGCTTTCTAGGACAGATACTGCCCTAGACAGCCTTGTAGAATCTTAAGACCATGATGGTGAACCTATGGCATGTGTGCCCAAGTTGGCATGCAGTCACCCCAACTCATGGACTGCGCATGTGCATGTACAGTGACTCCTGTGCAACTGTGTTTGTGTATGACTCCTGCGCAAGTGTGCATGCGCTAAAATGCTGTGCGCTACTTGTGTACAACTGTGTATGTGCTAAAAATGTGATGCGTAAGTCACACATGACCACGCATACAAACATCTGGCGCCGACCTGAGGGGGTGTTGCAGCGGACCAAGGAATCAATTCCTGAGGAGGGATCCTGCGAGCAAGCAAGCAGAACGGTCGGGAAGTCCCGCTCCTTGCCCATCTATGCACCTTCTGCCACTCTCCTGACAGGCACTAAACTTCCAACTTCTCCCATATGGCAGGGACCGGAGGCACGGGTGAGACCAAATGCCATGGAGGGAGAGGGAAAGATGCAGGGTCAAGATACCCTGGGCTGCCGGGCCCTCAGCCCGTGCTGCCATTTCTCGGTCCAGTGTCCCCCTGGTTGGACTCTCTTTGCCACTGGTCTGAAGAGCATAGGCAGGATGGCCCATGGTTCAGCTTCAGTGCAAGTCCCAGCAGTGAGCTTGGGAGTCATACTTTCTGTGGTGTCCCCCATTAAATACCGGGCGAGCCAGGCTGTGGGCTGTGTATATGCAAAAAATGCCATGCACAAGTTGTGCACAACTGCACATGTGCGAGACTCCTGTGTGACTGTGTATGCACATGACTGCACATGTGCAAAAGATGCAGGATCACATCATGCACAGGCTAATGCATGCACACTCACATTCGGCATTCAGTGCCGAAAAGATTTGCCACCATTGGTCTAAGACAGTACCTCAGACTTCTCACTTGGCTACTTTATATCTAGATATAAAACTGAATATTATCAGCATACTGATGATGCTTAACTCATTAATGAATTGTCTCACTTGGTGGGTTCATGCAGATATTACACAGAAGAGGAAAGTGTGTCAAGTTTTCCAGTACCCCACAATGCAATGGTCATCAGTTTGACCTACTGGAATTGACCGTGGAGAAAGAAGGAGAACTATTACAACACCTTCCATTCCCAATCTATAATCATACGGGAATGATCACGGAACAAGAAGGAAGAGCAACAACCCAGACAACAGTCTGATAAATAAAATTTAAGTCCAAACAATGAGTGGTAGTGAAAGGAAGGATCCTCCCTAGTTTTCAGGGGAATAAAAATGAAGAAAAGGAGAGATAACTTTCAAGCTTGCAAGATTCTATTAACATAAGCTTACAATACAGCTAGTACTCCTGGTTGTGGTTCTTGTCTGGACTACCTCACAAGGCTAACATTAATCCAAGTGTCTTTATTTGTTTACATGTAGAATATTCCTCACAGTGGTCTTGAAGATGTCCCCACAACTTCTATTTCCCCAGCAAAAAGCAGGCCACCTTGGACAAAGACACTTATTACAACAGTAAGAAAGCCTATTTGGTCTATCTCACTGTAGTCATTAATAGGTAAATCCACACAATTTTCTAACAATCTAATTGGCTACTCGGTGGCTCAGCATATGCTAAAAGATAATTGTATGCATAGAATAAAAAAGGACTTATTAAGGACTAACTTGACCACTGTTTGATTTCAAATCTTTTCTCAGTACATTTTTATAGCTCAGTCTCTGAGTATGAAAAGCATAAAGAACTGAGGACTTCTGAAATGTACAGGTTGTAATTATTTCAAAACATTCAGAGAAAGGACTGTGCGTACATACATATCTGGGTGCAATCTATCATTATGAATTATGAGTAACAACAAATAATTGTCAAAGAAAAACTAAGTTGTATTTCATTATGTTTAGCAGCACAACTGACAAATTGGTTTCCCTGTGCATCTTTTGCATAATCTTCAAATCTGCTGCAAATGGTTGGAAAAGCCATTTGTCCTTTTTGTCCTTTTTCCTCACCTAAAGAATAATGCTTCATGGGCTTTACTTCACTTTGTCTTCAACTGAAAATTTGAAATTCTTAATTTTATGTTTTCATTGTATTAAGCAACACTCTGACAAAGTAAATCTGCATTCTGATGCCACAGATTCATTAGTAAACATATTTCCAAATTATAATTAACAATGTAGAAAACATCATTCAAAATTTACCTTTTTGAAAAAAGAACGAAACACAAACATATTGTAGACAAAATAATTTAGAAACTTTTCACCAAAGTGCATATCAGCAAAGGAGCATGGATATATTCTCCCAACTCCATGCATGAGGTATCTATAATTTCATATACTTTGATAAATTTCAAACAGCAGAGACTATACAACATTTATTTGACAGCAATTGTTTTAAGGCCATCATGACAATTTATGCATTTATCTGTTTCCTGGATATTTGAAATTAGACACAATAATTTCTATTTACTAATGTCTGATTTACGGAAAGTGGTTGGTGGCTTTCAGATGGAAAAACTATGGGGAAAGAGAAGGGCAAATGATATTGTTCATTCTCCTGAAATCATCAGATAACCTCAAGAGTGGGGTGAGAGTAGCTGTTCAATAAGGAACCATGTTATCCACTGTCTACCAACATATATTTTTAAATATTTTAAAATAATGAAGCATACAAAAAAGTCTACATCACCAAAAATGTGATGTAAAAATATACTGTGAGGAAAAGAATCTTACACATGTTATAACGATTAAAATAAACTAAATATAAAAATCATCTAACGGCAAAAGATCAATCTAATAATTATAGTAAATGTACCCTATATAAAATTCAATAATTAAATTTATCATTAAATCTGTGCCATACATACAGCAACAGATTAGATTGTACAGCAACAGATTATATAATCTTCTCATGTTTAGCAAACACAGAGACGTTTCAAAAAATAGCTAACTCAGATCCAGTGGTGGAATTCAATTTTTTTTACTACCGGTTCTGTGGGCATGGCTTGAGGGGCATGGCTGGGGGTGGGTGGGCAGTTTTTGTAAGCAGGGCAGTAAAGATTAGGCTAGAAACAACACCAGAATGTTTTTCCCTGCCTTCCTGACAGGATTAACCCTGTAAAGTGGGAAAAAAACAAAAGGAGATTTCTTCTAAGAACCAGTTCTCCGAACTGCTTAGATAATTTACTACCGGTTCTAGCGAACCTGCTAGAACCTGATGAATTTCACTTTTGCTCATATCTTGGATCCATTCCTTAAAATCAGGGGAGTAATTTTATTTCTAATTATATCAATTAGCTTTTGTTACCCATCCAGGCCTGATACAATTAAAACACTTCCTGAAATGAAGAATTCTGTTTTTAAAGAATATAATTTAAGATCATATCACATTAGATCATTTACACATTGGATCCTTACAAAGTCAAAAAGGCTAAAGGGCAGGTAGGGTAATTTCCTATATCAGTCTTCAAGGACCACTGAGGGCAGGGCATGACATCAATCCAGAGCACAGGCCCTCTGGTTACTTTTTATCCTACCATACTTTTTTTTCTTAACTTGCTCATCTGTATAAAATATCTAATAATTAACCTTGGGATGCCTCTAAAATATACATCCATCAATCACAATGTAATATTTCAATATCACTGATTCTCCCTTAAAGGCTTAATGCAAGTTTGAATGATTGAGATGTACGGTATCTATTGAAATATTTATCCATTGTCCCAGTAATCTTCTCCACAGAAGATTGCTAAAACATTGAAGAATTGCACCAAGGGAAAACAACGCAGTACTGTGGTGACAAATTAACTAGGCTCAAGATGGATTCTTAGTTATCATCAACAAAAACAAACACCTACTCCATTTTGTGATTTAACAGAAATCAAGGAAGTACACAACAGGGAGTGCTTAGAAATATACCAGTATTATTAGATTCTAACACTTAGCTTGAAAATAAAATTGCCCACATCAATCAAACATTTAGGGAACATATTCACAAGGACCAAGTTTAAAAAGAGCTTTCATATTTTTGTGACATTTTGGGCTCCAGTTGCTTTGTTTTGTCTGAGCAAGGTATTACAAGGAACTGTTATTTAGTACAATAAACACAATCAAATGTCATAATAAGTCACTTTATAGGCATTAATGTTACTTAAAAAGAAGTCCTAGTGCTAAATGGCAATAAAATTGCTTATGCACTTCAAAATTGCAATTTACTTCCTGCGGGCCCATTGATGATTTTAATAGCTGCAAAGTGGGCAGATACTAATAAATTGGTAGTATTCCTGGTTGTGGTTCTTGTCTGGAGCTATATCTGTTCTAGTTTAAGACCCAGTTTGAACTAACAAATATCAAGTTTAAGTCATCAAGCCATTTAATCATATTTACTCTAAACTATTTTTACACGTGGATTAGCTGGGTCTCTTTCATGGAGCCGACTACAGTAGACATAATTGGTTAGGGGAGAAGTCCCTGTTGTACAGGTACTCCTTGATTTATGACCAAATTGAGCCCAAAAATTCTGTTGCTAAGCAAGACAGTTGTTAAGTGAGTTTGCCCCATTTTATTATCTTTCTTGCCACAGTTGTTAAGTGAACCAGTGCATTTGCTAAGTTAGTAACATGGGTTATTAGGTGAATTTTGGCTTCCCTAGTGATTTTGCTTGTCAGAAGATTGCAAAAGATGATCCCATGATCCCAAGACACTGCAACTGTCATAAATATGAGACAATGTCTAAATTTGACCATGGGGATGCTCCAATGGTTGTAAGTGTGAAAAATGATCATAAGGCACTTTTTTTCAATGCCATTGTAACTTTGGTCACTAAATGAACTGTTGTAAGTTGAGCGCTACCTATATAACCATTCAGGTGTCAGCAGGCAAAGCTGGGCTGTAGGAAATGACATGAAATAGTGGAATACAGCAAGGTAAGGCAGTTAACCAAATAGCTTAGTTCAAACAGCATGCTAAGATAGCTTTTGCTTCACCACTGTGTGTTGAATCTAGGAGTCAATGCTTACAAGCCACAATGTCAGGCATTGCACAACACACTAAGCCAAAACCAATATTATCATTGTGTAACAATGTAAATTTAGCTGAACTGTCTTATCTCCTGGTGTTCTGAATGCATTTTTATCTATAGTGTGCTGGTTTAATTTGTATCTTGTTTCAATATTGATTACGTTCAGTTATATAGCATCTGTTCTATACTGAAAACACTTAAGGTATTCTATAGTTAAAAGAACAGAGTAAAAATAATTTAAAACATAACAGCAAAACGAACAGCAACATCTTTCTCTCAGGCCAACTCTTCTGCATAGCAACAAGGCCATCTGAAAATCAACTCAATTTTCTAGCTGCTGATTAAAGTTCTCAAAAATAGGAGATCGTGCTAAAAAAAATCCAGCAAGTATGACAAACCTCCCAAGTTGTCTTTCAAAAGCTTATCACATAATCTGAGTGCCTTTTAATTAATAAAGCATTTATTATGAAAAAGTGTCAATTATTATAGGACTGCATTCTGCAACACAACTAGACCCAAGCAGATATAATTTCCATCATCCTCAAGTAAATAATATGATTTATACTCAGATATAACTAGAATACTGATTGAGATAGGTTGTTCTGTAACAAATTGCAACTAGAGGATGTTCAAAGAGAACAGCCAATGGAAACTAATAGGAAGGTTGGGCTGAATATGGATAACCAACTGCCTAATTACTAGGGTAATGAAAGCATTACCTTTACCAACATTTAGCATTTATATTAAAGAGAAGGCAGAATTTGATTCCAGTTATCATCATCATTCAGGAAAAAAACAACAAGAACAAAGAATTTAGTCTAAGTTTATAACGGAAAAATCCAGATGTTGATCCAATTCATCATAACTCTGGATGCAACTAGATGATGTGAACTGTACTCATATACAGCTAGAACTGCATATAGGGAATGTTCTGGAAGAATTCAGAATTTGATCAAGTAGAAGAATTATATTTCTGAATAGAGAAACAGGAAAAACTTAGTCAATAAAAAAAGATAATGCCTCCCCATCCAAATATTAGCAATATTTCATCAAAGAGAATCCAAACTTAAAAACACACTGAAAATTTAAAACAAAATACGTAGACCTCAAAATATGGTCTTTTGAATAAAAAATAAAAATAGACCCACCTTTTAAAAAAAAAGTTATATATGTAAGGTAAGACCCAGATACGTTTTCTATTTTTTTAATCTGAAATGCAATGAAACAAATTAACAACTACTCTGAAAGTGAAATCCACCTCCAAATCCTAAACCTGCTCATCATCAATGACATCATCTGATTCTCAGGAAAGTGCTATTTCAAAGTACCAGGAGCGCTTTGAAGTAGCTCTTTCCTTGGAGACAATACCAGAATACATTCTCAGCAGGGAGTGCTTTTGCCAACTTGTTGCTGGGAACCAGCTTTAACTGTGGCTGTTGAAAAGGAACATACAGGATGGCAAAAAGCAGCTTCCTATGAACTTAAAAATCTTAATGGGAACCTTAAAGACAGCTGAAATGTCTGGTGGTTTCATATAAACTAGCAAAAATCAATTTCCATGTATTACATCTTCCTAACTAGCAGATATACATACAGCCTTGTGTACGGCTACATTCTGTAGCTCTTAAGTCCAAGTTTCTCCATGCAAATATACCAACTTTGTTTTGCTATATCACAGGTTAAATGGACTCTGGACTCAAATGCACCAACAAAATTAAAAAGCTGTCACAGGCCACAGAAGATTCAGTCAATCAACTTTCTATAAGCACCAGATGCTAATGAGGCTTCAGAAGTTCTCAGTCATGTACATGTGGTGAAGGGAAATCAAAAGGATTCACAATCATAACTTTTTTTGTGGGGGGTGGGGGTGAAGAAAGGAAACCAAATTCCTATATAAGCAGCCAATGTTCTATGTAACTTCAAAGAACTGGTAGAATGTGTTCTTGGTCACAAGCTGTGCCAAAAAGATAGACAGCTGGAGTTTGCGCCAAAATACAAAATGTTCTCTTCCAAATGTATACAGCTAGATTAACCGGCCATCAAAATGGTTTTTGTAACAGCTTTCTTACTGTCCATAATGGAAGTGGGGAAATATTTTTCTTCTATTTTTTTACTTTAAGAGAGGGATTCTTTTTTGGAAAATGTAAATTTATCATAAGAAAACAAAGCACTGACACATACTCCAAGCAAACATTTAGACCTGCAAAAAAATTATTGTCAGTGGTATAAATATGATCTCAATCACTTCTGGATCTTTAAATCACACGTATATAAATATTGCCACCTCTTCCTCTACCCCCCCCCCCCCCAGATTCCAATCTGCCTGCCAGCTCTAGTCTCCATCTTGGCTACCATTTCTATTTTCTTATTTCTTTTTCAGACTGCAATATAATAATTCTGTGCTTGCTGAGAAAGCCTAGCTGCCAAAGAGCTTTTACAGAGTCCTTGCTTAATGACCACCACTGGGACTAGCAACTCTGGCACTAAGCAACATGACCATAAGCAAGATATCACAGGATGATGACAGACTTACATCTTCGTTTCTGCTGTGATCATTTAGCAAGGGATCACATGACTGTAATGCATGATTTTAATTCTGGTTTCTCCACTGAATCTGCTTTATCATGCAAATGGTGATCACATGATCATAGGAGGATAAGATGGCTGTAAGCACATCTATATATTGGTTGCAATTGGTTTCAAAGTGCTTGAATCTTGATCAGATAAATGTGAAGTTCGGAAGTGCAAAGACCAGTCATAAAGTTACTTTTCAGTGCCACTAACTTCAAATAGTCACTAAAGAGGGCAGTCATTATGCAAGAGCTACTTAGATATTATTTCAGGGATAGCCATTCTGACTTTTTAAATCTCCCTGTGGATATTCCCATTATTATTTATATCATTTGAAGGACAATTTTAAACAGGAAATTTTCTATTTCTATATCAGAACAAGGAAATTCTGGAAGAAGTTCACACAGCTTAAAGTTGCTGAGGCTGAGAAACACTGGTCTAGATGTTCACATTCTGAACAGTGTTCACATCTTGAACACTAATGTAAGGGCAGTGTTCTGATATGGTCAAGCAAATACTGCTCTTACATATTAGCAATAGCAATAGCACTTAGATTTATATACCACTTCACAGTGTTTTACAGCCCTCTAAGCAGTTTATAGCGTCAGCATATTGCCCACAACAATCTGGATCCTCATTTTACCAACCTCAGAAGGATAGAAAGTTGAATTGACCTTGAGTCCATCAAACTCCTGGCTATGGGCAGAGTCAGCCTGCAGTACTATATTCTAACCACTGGGCCACCATGGCTCTTTTTGTGTTCTAATGGCTGATGCAAATATGGAAGTCATGATATATTTTTGTACTACAAATTTGGAAGTCATGGTATTTTATCTTAAAGTCAGATATCAAAATATCTGTTACAGAAGTACAAATAAAATATCTTCTATAAAAAAACTAATTTAAAAGGTCAATAATAAATGTATTCACAATAAAACCTCTATAACTTACATTAAAACATCCATGGTAAGAACTAAACAAAATCTTAGTGTTAATGCAAATTAAGAAAAAAATCCTATTAAACCAATACATTGTGTCCATAGCTTTAATAAACTAGCAAAACTATAGTTTTGATTTTTCAGAATTTCTTGTTTAACAATCCCAAAAGTTGGCATCGCTGACTTGTAGTCCGCGTTTAACTGATACATAACAAGAAAGCAACAGTCAGAAGCAGGTGAGCAACTTACCAGTCTCCGCTGAGCACAAAAGATCAACTTTTCTAAGGAGACAGAGTGGCTCTATTCCTGGGGCAAGGAAGACCAGCCCCCAGGGACCTACATTAAGGGGACATGGTTTGTTAGCTTCTACTGGTGATGAGATGGTGGAGAGAGAACAGAAGGGACAGAACAGACACTTCACTTGCCCATTTCCCACCATCTTTAACTTTCCTTCTGGGGGCTTCCCTCCAACAGTTGGAAAAGCAAATGACAGCAGAACAAGTAATGCAAGACTGTGTTCTCAAACAGTCTACCTGGACTTGACACTTGTTAGCCAGGGTAGGAGAACATCACCTCCCTCCTTTGCAAATTAAGGGACAGAAACAGATATCAACTACAGTAGCAATGTACCACAATTATTTTTCAAAAACTTAACCAGGAAAGGAAAACACCTGGCAGCATGCCCAGTGCCTCCCTTGCCAGCTGCTTCTTATGGCCTGTTTCCTCCATGCCAAGCACTCCAGAGTTACAGGGGGGTAGTAATGGACCACAGGCTGAACAACTCTTTTGCCAATCATGAATCCCAGCAAGGTAGCTTTGTCTCTCACCTTCTAGCCACAGAAGCCTTGCCAGACAGGTAAGGCTTAAAAAGAACTACATCTAGTTGTTGTAATTCAACAACACAGAAACCAATTTCTCATGTTCTAGTTAATGAAAATTTTAACACCAGTGAAATGCTCCCCCCCAAAGGTCTTTAACACAACTATTTTTATTTAATAAATGTATGTTTAACAGCATATCCTGTGTGACATTTTCTATTTTCTTCATTTTTACTCACTAAAGACATACACCAATGAATTAAAGCGCTTCAGTGCTATATCCCTTGAATTAATGAATGAGTTCTCATCGAGCCCTTCAACTCAGTTGGAGTTGGAGATCCACTGAATTATGGTCTGATACTGCTTGTTGCAAATAACAAAGATTTGTACAAATATTTACAAGCTTTCAGAACAAGTAAAGATTTTTTTAAAAATAGGATTTGGGAGAGATAGTTTTAAGCTGCAGCCTTGAGCAAATTTACTAAAGAATTTCTGAGTAATCACATTTTAGGAATCAGTTACTAAGAGCTCTCACACATGTCTGGTTCATGACTAACCCTAAGCCAGGCAAGTTTTAATTACAGTTTGTTGACTTTTGGCATTATGAACCCAAAACAAGCAAACACATTATGGCTCAGAGTAATGTATGAATCTAGCCAATACCCAATATGCCAAAGTTAATAATCATAGAACTACTGTAAAAGGAACTTGAAGATCTCTCCTGAAACAGCACATCAAATCTGCTAAATTACCATAATTGTTGCTCACAGCACTTCTCATTTAAAAACTTGCCACGCTTTCTTTCCACAAAGAGGAAATATGAAGGTTATATTTATATCCTCACACTTAGGGACAGAGAGGGAATTATTAGATTATGTTGTAATGGGAATTATTCAATTCAAACTTCCAAACTTGGTACAAAATAAAATATTATGTTATTTCTTAATTGTATAATGCAATTTGTAACTTAAACTATATAGCACTGCATATATTAGGGAAAGCACAAGAGAAATATAGTTTGAAACGTTGTTTGAAAAAAGATGTTTATTTAGAAACAAAAATTCAAAAATGCCCATACCACAAGAAAGGCACACAAAGATGCAAATTTTGGAAATTTGCAACCATATTAAAAGAATTTAGACATAAAAAATGTAGTAAAACTAACTTGACAGATGAACTTAGTTGTACCTTTCTTTGGAATAAAATCTATGTGATCCTCTGTGGAATATTCACCGAAGGCCATATTCAAATAAAGACTAAATTCATGCACTACCACTGTCTGCATTAATTTACAGGGAAGATTTAGTTAATAAAGTTGATGATGCAATAACCTTGAGGAAATATGCTGGAGTTCTTGAATCCAAAACTGAGCATACATGTATCTTGGACTTTAAGATCAATTTGTAGCAATGAAAAGTAAGATGCTGTGGTGAGAGTAGCTAATGAGAAAAGGGAACTCCAAAAGGGTGGGAATATCTAAAGAAGTGAGAGTAGCAAAATAATTCCAAACAATACCATGAGAATAAAGTAAAGAGCCAAACTAGTCCATGTAACTATATGAAAAGCTTGGTGAAAATCTAAAAACGAAACAGAACACATACAGGAAATGCAAAGAGAATCTAGTCATAA
The DNA here is from genome assembly GCA_017656035.1 of Myanophis thanlyinensis. Taxonomy (NCBI): domain Eukaryota; kingdom Metazoa; phylum Chordata; class Lepidosauria; order Squamata; family Homalopsidae; genus Myanophis; species Myanophis thanlyinensis. The sequence continues at coordinate 29,433 of JAEANM010000658.1, forward strand.
ACAGCAATATAGATAGCTAGACAAGAGCTGATATCAGGAAAGAAAAACTCAGAATCAGCTAAGTTAACAAATAATGTGTCTTTTAGTATGTTCAAAATAAAAAGAGAAGAAACTATATACTGTATCTAGCTTTCTCAACTATTGCTATAAATCCATTCAATTCAGTGATATTGTATTCTCTTTAATGATACTTGACCTATTATTAAGCAGTATTTAGGACTAAGTGATACCAAAAAATTAAATGACAATTAATTTACTCTGATAAAACATAATCAACTCAGGACATACATTAATGTGCATTTTAATCTAGTTATTGAATTGACCTAAAAAGAATACCAAGCACTTTTGATTCTGAATTGGGCAACTGATGAATAATTGAAATATAAGTCTCCTAGCTCCCATCCAGAAGCATTTTGTTCATGACTTCTACAAGCACAAGATGTAACTGAACTATGCAAAATTTCAAATGAAAAAGAAGAAAGAGGCCTAATTCCTGCCCGTTCCAGCTTGTGGTATGAAGGCAACTAAACACAGGAACTATAATTGAGTTTTCCTGGGGAACTAGGCAGGGATAAAATAAGAAGAGATTGAGAGCTCCATATAAAGTTAGTGGAATCTTCAACAACTGAAATCAGAAGCAGTGCACAAAGCTCCAGAACTGAAATTTGATTGTACGGGTATTTCTTGACTTACAGCAGTTCATTTAGAGACTGTTCAAAGTTACAGTGGCACTGAAAAATAGTGACATGAGCATTTTTCACACTTATGACCGTTGCAGAATCCCCACACTCACATGATTAAAATCCAGACACTTGGCAACTAAATCATATGTACGACGGTTACAGTGTCCCATAGTCATGTGATCCCCTTTTGTGACCTTCTGACAAGCAAAGTCAATGGAGAAGCCAGATTCACTTAACAACCATATTACTAACTTAACAACTGCAGTAATTCACTTAACAATTATCTCACTTAGCAACAAAAATTGTGTTTGTAAGGGCGGGAGAAGAGTTACACGAATGTCAAAGGAATGGCGGAACAAAATCATGAAAAAGGGAGGCAGACTACCTGTATTTTGTGCAGCATGCAGTTCCTGAATTCACTTCATAACAGGTTCACCAGAGAATCAGTTTCAATACATCAACACACCAAATGTGCACTGTCATTGCCCAGTCAACTGTTGAGAGAAAAAGGTATATCTGATTAAATAGCCTCAGGTGACAGAAGCATTTCCAGACCACAGGATACAACTGAGGTGTCATAGTAACAGAATAATCTGGTGTGATAACAAGCCTCTACAATGTTATGATGGATTTCCAAGAATGATATGTCACTGCCTTTCTGTATCAGTTCTCTTAGATGCTTTCCTTCTGCTTAACACTGGTACTTCAGTTTTATTGGGATTAAGCTTCAAGAGAATCATAATCTTCCTGATAAAAATATCAGGCCCACACTGGGAGACACACAGTCCCATTAAATCTGAACCCATTGAAACAGTGGCTAGTATCACCAATGAACAAATGATACTGCAACTCATGGAATTGAATCTGTTCTCCCAATGGTCCCATGTAAATTTTGAGCACAAAGTGAGACATGAAGTATCCTTTTGTAATATCCATGAAGGTGGAACCCAAATGATAAGGAAAAGGTACCCAGGGTTACTAAGGTTCAATCTCCCAAACAGTACTGAAGTAAGGCATAAATAAGCATATGAACTGTTTTCCTACTCTTCAAAATCGTGTTATTATCTATACATTTACGTGTGTCAAGTATAAGATCCCTGATGGTCACTTACATTCATCCCTACTGAAATGGCTGCTACATGTAAGGGTGTCCTTGAAGACTATCCAGAAGCTATGCTTGGTCAAAAACATAGCATTGCAAGGAGATATGAGCACTCCTTAATATGCCTATGTGACAACAATACTCTCTGAGTTGTATTGTCTTCCTATTGTCTTCTAAGTGAATTAAATCTGCTGAAAAGCTTATATGGAACACAACCAGGTTATTTTTTCCAATGACATCTGCCCATCTCATATGTTCCAACTGGGAGGGCATGCTTGGTTTCTTCTATGAAACAATGTAATCTAATAGAAGGCTAAGAGATGTACCTTTTCCATGGTGGTATCTATTTTCGCCAATAGGATCGCCAATGTCCAATGTTGGATATGGCACAAGAAGAAGAAGTATCTATTTTCTGAAATGTTTTCTACCTCACTCCTACCTCGAGCATAGAGTTAACTTTGACCTTGCAGCAGCAGATAGCAAAGACTTTCTTTAGACATTTCAGTTAGGATAAGTGTCTATCACACATTTAATACATCACCTATTAACAGCTGACATAAAAAGAACAGCTGTTTTTTTCTCTATTGGTTTTTTTGTATACCAATCAGATTTGAACTGTACAAATTGGGCAGCCATATAAATCGCACATATGTATATATGCATGTAAGTATATATGAAATAAACTGCATTTCAGTGACACAATATGGTAGCTTCTAATTATGCTTGTACTTTCTTATATACAGTCAACTCACACATACATTTCCTTTTTACTCACACAATTCAATGTGTATAAATTCATCCCAGGTATATTCAGCAGTAGATCATCAGGCCAAACATTTTGAGTGCACTTTAATGAAACTGCATTAGATGAATTCAGTGGAATTAATTCCAAATAAGACTAAGAACACTTTCACTTTCTATTATGCTCCAAATAAATTTTAAAAATCATGCACTAATGAAATAAAATGGTGAATAAAAAGCAGAATATAAAAATCCAGTGAATTAAGAAAAAAATACCCTGAAAAGTACCCCAGAATTTGTGTGCCACCATGAAAAAGATCTTCACAGCAGTAACTTCACAAGGAGATGAGACCTAAAGAATGAGCTCAAGATCTTAACAGTTCATGTGAACATCAGATTTAGGAGATATTTCCTTCCTCGAGGCAGTTCCCTGCCTTGAAAATGAATTCCTTACTGTCAAGATCGACCCAGTTATTTTCAAGAGTCTGATAGAACCAGCACATTTTCAGCTTCAGTTACTGAAACTCTTGCTCCAAACTATTGACCAACCAAGCTTTAGCAGCATACTGCAAATATACTAGGACAAACAAAGGTAATTTTATCTGCAACATGCCTTGCAAGGCTATTACAATTGGTCCAAGGATAACTGAATCTGCCTGAAGGCCAAAATAAAAAAGGATCCTTATATTTAGTACAAATTCCACTAAAGGCAAACACAGCCATTACCGAGAACTACAACTTTACCGTTCTGTCCACTGTCACGTAAGCTTCCCAATTGGTTCTAGCTAGAGTTTTTTTAGAATTCTTAAATTTTTCTAACTACATTCCAGTTACCGTATTTTCTTTATTCACTAATTGCCCCAAAGTCCCTGGAGCACTAGGAATGTAATACAGCTCTTACCAGTAAGAAAAAAATGTCTAACAATGATCATATTGATTGCCTGAGTTCATTCCAGATTCTAAGGTCTGATAGAATTCAGCAGGATACAGAACTACTCACATGTTAGCAACAAAATCACTCAGGGCTGCTGGGTCGATCTTGTGCAAAGCGCAAAATGTCATCCAAAATAGCCCTTTGCTGTTAGTGAGGTCCTAAGCAGTTATTCTGGAATTTAGCAGTTTTATCAACATAACTAAACTGGTTAAAATTATAGCAATGATTACACAGTCCAAAAAAGAAACAAACCATCACCACCAACAACCACAACTTAGATTGCAGAATGGGACAACATACTGTAGCCACCTTGCCATGGGACAATACAACAATTCAATTTAATTATTTATTTAATTTTTTTTTTTAATATTTTTGACACTCTTGTCCCACGGTCACTTGTCCCATGGCGAGTTGGCCAGGGCGACTTGTCCTGTGGTGAGTTGGCCAGGGTGAATTGGTCACAACGAATTGTTGTAGACAGCTTAGACTGCCAATCCTTCTTGTCACTTAATTACCAAAGTGGCTGTTCAGATAGCCAAAAAGCCACCTTGAAGGGCTGGTGAAGAAATTCATGTTTGTTTGTTTGTTTGTTTGTT
>JAEANM010000659.1:0-33483 GCA_017656035.1 Myanophis thanlyinensis
TATAAATTTTATAAATTTACCCGGACACCCCGGACTGGACGTAAAAGTGGCGATGTCATGTCTGGGCAAATGGAGAAGAGCGAGAGGCTCCAGCAAGAGTGCAATCAAAAATCCAGCAAGAGTGCAATTGAATGCGTTTGATTTCCGGTGAAGGGAAGCCAGCCCGCCCCCCGCCGCCGCTGCCCCCCCATCGCCCCGCCCCCACCCCATCACCCTGCCCCCACCCCACCCCCCCATCGCCCCGCCCACCGCCCACCGCCCCGCCCCCACCTGCTGCCGCCCCACCCCCGCTGCCCCGCCCGCTGCCGCCCTGCCCCCTGCCCCCCCACCCCCCCGCCACTGCCCCCCGTCCTCTTTTTTGGCTATCAAATATGGTCACCCTAATTACTACCAACCTGCCTTCCATTGAGGACCTGTAAACTGCACGAGTCGAAAAGAGGGCTGGGAAAATATGTTCAGACCATTCAGATCCTGGACATAAATTCTTTCAACTTCTACCCTCAACACAATGCTATAGGGCACTGCACACAAGAACAGTTATTTCCCAAACTCCATCACTCTGCTAAACAAATAGTTCCCTCAACACTGTCAAACTATTTACTAAATCTGCATTACTATTATTCTCCTTATCGTTCTATCACCCATCCCCAACACTAAAACTTGTTGCTTGTATCCTTATGATTTATACTGATAATGTTTCCTAGTAGGATCTGATTGCCTATTGTACCCTATGACTATTATTAAGTGTTGTATCTTATGATTGCTGATGAATGTACCATTTCCTTCAATGTACACTGAGAGCATAAGTACCAAAGACAAATTCCTTGTGTGTCCAATCACACTTGGCCAGTAAAGAATTCTATTCTATTCTATCTTATAGTTATCCATTGGCAGATTGGTAATAGATTGAGTAAACACACAAAATTACGTATACTATTTTCCATGTGTGACTGCCCTAGTTTCCCAAAATGCAATTAGTATTCAAGAACTCCATCTCTCTCTCTCTCTCTCTCTCACACACACACACACATACACACATCTTAGAAAATGAGCATAAACTACATCTTTCATAATTTTGAGAAAAGTAGGAGATATGATAAAGGCCTTGTCACTAAACTGAGATTCAAACACAGTGATGGAGACATGAAATGTGACAATCTAGCTGAGAGATGGCTGTTGCTCCCAAATAGACAAACAAATATAATCTAAAAGCCCATCTGTGCTTCTGTGGAAATCAGGAGTACTTAAGATAAAAACTTTTGCCAGAACTCACACTCTTCAATGGCATGTATGATAGTTCAGCTGTACATATTCTGCCTTTAATCTGGACCTTGTTCTAACAATGTGTATATTTTGAGCTCTACCAGACTCATGCCAATACCTTGCAATTCTGGAACATTTTGCCTCAATTCTGAATGGACCTTGGCCTTTACTATGTAAGTCTCCTGTGCTAATTTCTAAACTTTAGACTTGGCTTCAGAGTTTACTTTGCCATGTGAATCTCTACATGACAACCATGCTGGCTAGAGTTGGGTTTGATGGGATATGACATCTGTGTAGAGTAGAATAAGACAAAGCCTTCCTCACTATGGATAGCTACAATGTATTTGAATTTAAATTGCAGTAATTATTTGTATATTTATATACAGTGCACATATAAATGATCCAGCTTGGGTTAAGGCATAGGATATAAATCAGGATATTGGAAGCTCTAGCCCTGCCTCTGGCATAACCAAATGGGCCAATCACTACTTCTCAACTTTAGGGAGCAGGCAATAGCAGATTGAAAATCTTGCAAAGAACAGTCCAGGCAATTGCCAGGAATCAACACTGACTCAAAGGCATTAAAATACCCCCATATATGCATAATTCTATGTATGTACCAAAATGTATATTCTCTTATATTTCCCTTTTTCATAGAAAGCAAGACATCACCTTTATTTGAAAAATCCAGGGAAAAAATATTTTGATGGACATATTACTCTTTTCTTGAATTCAGTTCTGAGTGGCTTTTCTGTGCATCACTATAAATCTAAAGTTGTATTTCCTTTTAACTTGGTCAAAACACAAACCAACAGTAGTAACTCAGTCACTAACTCCAGGAAACACACTATGTATCTAATAGTCATGATGTCTGCCTTCAGCTGGCAGTGAAATATCTTTTTATCTTGCAATGGATAATATGAAGCAACAAACCCTCATAGCACTTGTATCCTGATTTTCTTGCTTGCTCTAAACTACTTAATAGAAAAACAATGGGGAGAAAAAGAGAGGCTCAGACCTTAAGTAATAGTAGGGGTAAAAGAACACTTTTAAAAATATAGTGTGCAATTAAACTGATGATTATAAAAACAATCTTACACATATTTCATTTACATGTGCCATTAAAGTTAGATTTATATGAAATATAGCCACAGCCACAATACATATAAATATTTTGTGTAATCTATAAATAGTATAGTAGTTGTTACTGAAATACTGTCTTTCTAGAGGAGTTTAAGACAGAACACATGGAAGTCTCCCTTCAATTTATTCCCAAACAATCCTTTGAGGTTGGTTGAACTGAGAGAGTACTCAGTCTTCCAATGACTCAATGAAAAACTGAACCTGGATCCCCTAGTTTAGTCCAACAATCACACCACATGCAAACAAACAGTACCTACAACATGTAAAGTCATATATGTGAGATGGGGAGCTAGGCTAGGTAGATAAAATAAATGTATACATAAATAGATGTTAAAATCATTTTAATAGCAATTAGAGGAAGCTAGACAACTTAAATTTAATAGCACTGAAGGGGTTCAGTCAATAAAAGTGCATTTAGTTTCAATTTAGACATGAATTGTTACTCTGTCCACAAGAATGTCATTACAATTCCTAATCAAATGAAATATCTAATTTCCAAAATAACTGTCAATAAATTGATACATTAGATCTGTACCTTCATAAGTTCCATGTGACATTCTTCCCATTAGAATGTTGCAAAATGTAGGTCCATTGATTCTACATTAGTAAAGATATTTTACACACACACATCATTGTAATTTCTGAGTAACATTCTAGAGCAGGCATGTCAAACATGCGGCCCATTGCAAGTGCACCTTCGGCCCACACACAATGTTTTACACACCACCTTGGATCCTTCTTGAGCAGAAAGACAGGGTAAAATATTTTAAATCAATAAATAAAATTGAGTAAACAGGAAGGAAAACCCTACACGCTGTCCTGAGTTCACTGTTGAAAAGGCAGTCTAGACATGTAACAAATAAGCAAAAAAGTTTCCAAGGCTCCCTGGGCAAGTTGCAAGAGAAGTCTCTCCTGTGGAGCGACACCAACTCCTCCTTAGCCTGGTCAGAGGCTCGGGAGTTGGGCGAAGCCAATGCTTGTAACCCGACCTGCGTTGCTGCTGCTGGCATGTGTTTTCTGCTTGTCCCACCATCCCAAGAGCAAGATGGGCCGCCTTCCAAACTGCCAAGGATGAGCCCAGCCGCTGTGGCCCAATTGAAGAGAGTGCGGCCCTCATCATACTCAAATGTGACAATATGGCCCTCGGGGAACTCGTTTGACATGCCTGTTCTAGAGAACCCAGTTATTGGATTAGGTAGCAGGTGATGAGAAAGACCTCTCCCAAGATCCTAGACAGCGTATACCAGGCAAAGCTATCAATACTAATTTAATTAGATATGCACTTTAAGTTAGCCTAAAACATTTTCACTGTTCAGATATCTGCCTTGTTAATATTTTTTTCTGCCAATTCTAATAGAGTAGATTTTCAAAATAAAGGAAGGGTGTAGAACTAGAAACTCAAATGACAGATCGAAAAAAGATTTGTGGCAAAGCACTCAGTTCTTCTTCCAGTCTCTTCTTAAACATGAGATTCAGAGGGGCCTACTCAGAATCTGTGACAGAGCTCATTTTGAAATGGTTTAAGCTATTTTATGTATTTGAGGGGGAACCTGTTTAAGTAACATAGTTTATCAAAGAACAGATAGAAGTCTTTTGCCTCAAGAACTTATTTTTTATTTTTTATTTGATCATTTGTATTATTTCTAAGATCTTTTAGGTGCTACATAAATGCTGATTTACTTTATAATGAAATTAGATGAAAGCAGCATAAAGTGGTAAAATTTAATAAACCTAATTAGTAACTTAGTTACTAAGGCTGAACTGGATTTTTCAGTCTGTATTATGACATATGTGTGCTTGGTAGCTACATAGTGGAAGAGTAACATTGCTATCAAAGCAATACAAAACTAATGGATAATTAACTTAGCAAAGTAGAGGAAGTTTTCTATAAACAAACATATACACATAAGCACCCTGAATATTTTTATTTGGACAAGTGTAATTAGTGACAGAAGGAACTGTCTTCAGTACAGAAGTACAAGTACTTGTGAATAAAATTTTTAGAAGAGTTAATATAATAAACAGTATCTGACATACCCTACATTTCAGTACTGTAAATGCTTACATCCTAAAATTTTAGATCATTTTAATGCTAAGGAATTCTAGGAGTTGAATTCTATATATCTGAAAGCTGCTAAGGTTGAGAAACACTACATTCCAGAATGATCTGTTGCATGACATATATATTCAAGAACAAAAATGGTACTGAAATCAATGGGGCTTACTATTAAATATAAGGGTGCATAATAGCATCCAAAGTTATAAACAATGCCCAAGAATTTATATATTCTATTACACCAGGCATCTCTAAACCTGGCACATTTAAGACTTGTGGACTTCAATTCCCTGAATTCCTCAGCCAGACAAGCTGTCTGGTGAATTCTGGGAGTTGAATTCCACAAGTCCTAAAGTTGTCAAGTTTAGAGACCCCTGCATTAAACCATAATTGGTCTGATTCACAGAATACAGGGTGACATTTGGTTTAAGATTAAAGCAAGAAGGATGGAAGAAATTCAGCACAGCATTTAATTCATAATCAGCTAAAACCAATGTAATACCAAAGAAGCTGCATTTGTTAGCCTAAGCAAAATCTTTGAAATAGGTATTTCACATAGAGCTTGAGTATAAACTAGGAATATTTCTTTCTGAAATATTGAGGCAGGTGGTCCTTTGTAAAGCTAACAGGGCTCCCCATAAGCTATCAGACTTCACATGCTCTCTCAGCAGTAAATTCTAGCCCTCCAGACACACAATTTATTATTCAGTACTTGGCTTTACTCGTAGAAGATTCTGACAAAATTGGGGTAGATCAGAATCTGTATTCAATCAGGTTCAATCCTTTATTTGCTTGCACCTAATGGACAGAAGTCTCCTCTTTTACTCCTCTGGGTGCAAATTCCATCACAAAATAGCATGGGATAGAAACATTTAGATAATGTGTTGGTCAGAGGTTTGGTAGTCAATGTGCCATGAAAAAATATAGGCCCTAGCTTTTTTTTCTAACATAACAAAAGTGATGGACCAATTTAGATACTCCAAGTACAAGTACCTATCTGGCTGGCTATCGTGACAAAGCTGCAAAAGCTGTTTCTTTAAGGAGAGATATTGTGTTATACTGGTGCAGTTTGTCCTATACTAGGAAAATGATGAGGGAGAAGACAAATTCCCCATCCTGAAGTCCATGCAAGACTGCATATATAGGTTCTGTATTTACCAAGTATAGATTTGATCAGTTATAAAGGCATTTCATTTCAGGCTCATGAAGCTCAAACCAAGCTTTTGGGGGAGAAGGGAGAATTTTTCAAAGTGCAGAATGGAGTTTGGAGGACAGGCATAGAGTGAGAAATATTTGGGTTTATGTGGTGAAATATTGGCCTGCTTGTTTTGCAAAGTCTTAAATGTAAAAACTATAAATGTTAAAATGAGAAAAAAATGCCAATCTAATAAGTTTTTAATCTTCATCTGGTCAGTCTGGACCGCTATAGGCATTTGACAAAATAGACCATAACCGACTTCTTAGTAAGCTAAAAAAATGTGGGATAGCATCATCACCAGAGGGATTTGTAACTGGCTGACAAAACACAGTCAATGTGTAGTTCTTAATGGAACTACATCTACCTGAAAGGAAGGAAGCAGTGGGTTACCCCAGGCTCCGTGTTAGGCCCAGTACTCATCAACATCTTCATAAACAATTAAGATGAAAGAATGGAAGAGGAATTCGTCAAATTTGCAGACGGCACTAAACTGGCAGGAATAGCCAACACTCCAAAAGACAGGCTCAAGATCCAGATGGATTTCGACTGACATGGCCCTATCTAACAAATGAAATTCAATATAGAGAAAAGTTAGGCTTTATACTTAAGCAAGAAAAATCAAATGTACATACAGGTACAGATTAGGTAAAATTTAGCTCAATAGCAGTAACTGTGAGATGGATCTTGGAGTCTTAATGGACAATCACTTAAATATGAGCCAGCAGGTCAATGCAATCCTAAAATGCATTAAGAGAGTTATAGAATCAAGACCATGTGAAGTATTAGTACCACTTTATAAAGCCTTAGTAAGACCACACATTCTAAGTGCTAGAATGCTGCATCCAGTTTTGGTCACCGTATTATTAAAAAAAAAAGGTAGAGACTCTAGAAAGAGTGCAGAAAATAGCAGCAAAGATGATTAGGGAGCTGGAGGCTAAATCATATGAAGAACAGTTGCAGGAATTGGGTTTGTTTAGTCCTGTGAAAAGAAGGATGAGAGATGACATGATTAGTGTTCCACCATCTGAGGGGCTGCCACAAAGAGGGTGGTCAACCTGTTTTCCAAAGCACCAGAGGACAAAAAATAATGGGTGGAAACTAATCCAGAAGAGAAGCAACCTAGAACTAAGGAGAAATTTCCTAACTGTGAGAACAAATAACCAGTGGAACTGCTTGCCTTCAGAAGTTGTGGGTGCTTCATCACTGGAGGCTTTTAAGAAGAGCCTGGACAACTACTTATCTGCAATGGAGATCCAGACAAGGTCTTCTGCTTGAGCAGGGGTTGGACTAGAAGACCTCCAAGGTCCCTCAAACTCTATTGTTCTATTCTGTTCTGTTCTACCAGGCTATTAAATGCACCCTGTGAAGTGAGTTGGCCTGAGAGTGACTGGCCTCAGTATACCCAGCTGGCTTTCATGGCTAAGGTGGAACTTGAACTCACTCTCTTACTTTCTACACTGGTGTTGTAACTGTTTCTCTGGATGTAGACTGTGCTGACTGAACATCCAACAAGTATGTCAATATTAAACCAATACTGTATAAATGTTTAACATTTAAATAATTATACCATTCTTGGTTGCTCCAAAATAATCAGAATCTCAGGCCAACTCATATCTGATAATAAAAATACTGCCTCTACCTGCAAAACTGAAATGATTCCAACAGAACATTCTTCTTAAGTTTCTAGGTTCAACTGCTGATGTGATTTGGAGAGATAGGCTCTGAAATAGATTATTCTGAATACAATAAGGCAAACTAAGGTGCTGAATATTAATAGCATCGATCTAATAGTCACTTACAATTATTTACGGTCTCCCTTCGCTATGCAATATCTTATGTTCTCTTTCTGATGCAAAGAAATTCCCTTCTCCATTCCTTTTACAAATTAGAAACTGAGCAGCTGCCAGAATGTGAGTTAATTTAGAAGCCTTCATAATGTGCTGGACTAAAACTTCCCAGTACCCACTGCTAGCATGCACACTTTATGGGCGTTGTAGTGCAACACATCCGGGTGCACCAATTCCCGGAATATTAAGCGGCGACATTCTTTTCCAGGAATCCACTTTTTTGCATGCTAACTTTCCACCGGACCATGTAGAGCAGAAGCAGCGAGCGACTCTCACTCGCGCTTTTTCATCCCCTCCCTTAAGCAATCTCCCCCCCCCCCACAAAAAAAAACAAAAAAACCTGTCGAGTTATTAAGCATCCCTCTTCAACCCTCGAGGTAGTCCCGCCTCCTCATCTCCCAAGCCCACCTCTTCCTCTAATCTTCCCTTCACCTCAGAGACACAAACCCCCCAATCAGGAAGGCCAGATGCCATCGCCACGGCAACTTCCCTGAACCAATCTTAAGTGATCCCGCCCGCAACCTTCCCATCATCCAATCGAGAGGAGGCTTTTCAGAGCACTGCCCAATGGGAAGCTGAGATTATGCCCGTCCGGCGAACAGGGAAAACCATTACCCAATCAGCACAGGACCTTTTGCTTTCCTTTGCCCAATGGAGAGCCACGCTGGTCTAGTTATTATGCCACAGGAGCCGAGTTAGGCCAAACCCGGCGGCTGCCGCCTGCTCTGTGGGTATCGCCCAGGCGGCGGTTGCTGCCTTGGCCTTTGTCCCCCTTAGGCTCTGCCTTCCTCCGCCTCCTTTCCTTTCCTTTCCTTTCCTCAGCTGTCTGCGCACAGGCCGGCGGATCCTACACGGCAGCTTCGGGCGCCTCGCCGCGTGTCGCCTCCGCTGCCTTGCGTTCCACCCCGGGGTTCCTCCAGCAGCACCGTTTCCCCCTTCCCGGGGGTTTCACTTCTGCCGGGGGAGGAGGGGGACTTAATACCGCCGCGGCCGGACTCGTCTCCTGCCCCCCCCTCCCCTCCCGACACTCCCCCCAACACCATAGGCGGCTCAGGCACCAAGATGTCCAACCGAGCGCTCTGCCGGGAGGCCAGCCATGCCGGCAGCTGGTACACGGCCTCAGGTACGAGCTGGGTCGCAAGGCTCCGCGGGGAGGGGTGTCTGCGGGGCCTGCTTGAGGAGCCAAGTTGAGGGAGCGGCGGCGAGGGGGCTCTGTCGGGGGATCGGGGCGACTCTTAGCGCTCAAAACTCTCCCTTTCGCTGAACGGAGAGCGGCTCCGCTGCTTTATGCTTTGAAAAGCCAAGTCCGCAAATCTCGAATAAGTGGGATATTAATGCTGAACGGTGGACGAGAATGAGGGTAAAACGGTGCCCGGAGGCATTGAGTCCGTGCTCATTCCCAAAGGCCACTTGCACCCACGGAAAGGCGGATCGGTAAACTTATCCCGACGGCGGCGTTAGCTTTTGGCGATGCCCCATCTTTCCTTTAAATTGCAGCCACCCGGGAGTGTGTGTGTGTGTGTGGGGGGGGGGGGGAGTCGACTGTCAATTCACCAAAGTCCCTGTCCTAATAAGGTTGCAATCTCGGAGGCGTTTGCTGGGAAGGAAATCCCATTGAATCCGGCAGGGCGCTGCCGAGCTGTGCTTAAGCTGCCGTGAAATTAACTTGGGTGGCTGCGATCGCCGTTGGGGGGAGCATTGGCCGAGGAAGGATGAAGAAGACGTGTTGCAAAATCGCCCGACGTGTTACCCTGCCAGGAAGCCGGGAGGACGCCTGTTGCTTCGGTGGGGGACGGGGGACGGGTAGAGCAGCGATTAATCGCGGGAGCCGGCGTGGTTTAGTGCGGAAGAGGCTTCTCCTCCCCATGATCCTTGGGGCCGGGTGGGCCTTTGACTGAATCAGCACTTTTCGCCGGGAATGCCGGGACCCTCTTCTACATCCCCCCCCCCCCGGTTAATCTTCCTCTGCCGCCCCCAAGCAATGAACTGCTTGGATCGATTCCCAAGGAATTGACAGAGCCTGGAGGAAAAGGGGTTCTTCTCTAAGGCTGGCCCCAGAAATATCCCCTTCTTGTCTTTATAATCTTCTCCCGTATAGAGGAAGCGGACAGCGCCTTTCAGCGAAGGTGCCTAGGACAAAGAACCTATGAGGAATCCTCGGGGTGGGGTGGGGTTTCGTGTAGTCAGGGAACCGACCAAGATCCCCGAAGTGTGTATGTGAATGAAAAGGGGTCATTTAGGGTAAAGCGAGGGAGGGGGCGAATTGCATTGTGGGAACGCAGCAGTTGTAACTCGGGAGCAGGCTGCGAGGCATTTGTCCACTCGGGCTTCTTCCTTACTGTCCGGGGTGGGGTGGGGACAGTTTCGAAAAATACATTTTTAAATGCTGTATTGAAATCCCTTGGAATTGAAGATGCCAGGGCATGCAGGATTTAAGGTTTTGAAAGGTTATTTTAAAAGCTTTTTGTTTGTCCTTATTTGAATTTTTGCATCACACATGCAGTGAAATTGTAAAGAAGACAGTGCTTTTAGGGGGTGCATTTAGATGTCACTTGATTTCCAGTATGGAGTAAAATAACCAGTTATCAATATTTTTTCTTTCCCCCTCCACCTTTGTTTCTTATACAGTAGTTTCTTGAGAAAACGTGCACAAGAGTGCCCTCTGCAGGATGTAAGATTCACATTGTCTACAGTATGATTTCTCTCTGTATGTGCTCATCAGATATTTCACTTGGCCTAAAAAAACTCTCTGGGGAAAGACAAAGCAATGAAAGCAACACACACTTACTTCATGTAGCTTGTGAATCTATATTCTCATCTAAAAATGTGATAAAGGGGAATACATCAAATATTACAAGCATATAAATAGCACATCTGGCTAGATGCTAGTTTAGAAATCTTTCATGTCAACAATTATAGTTTAGTTTTGTAGCATGCTTTGCTCTTTTAATTTAAAATCTTTGCAAAATAGAATACAGTTTCACTGTTTAGGTATCTTGGAAGATGTGGTTAACTGTGTTCTGAACTGCTATATAGACAAATACTATACCCTCCAAACAACATATGTGATTATGGTTTCAGATGTGTGGAAGGTAGACTTAAAATGCTGTCTCATACCATTTGAAGATCTAGTTTTAAACACAATACACCTTCCTGCTAAGCAGAGTTGAAGAAGAGTTGGCTGTCAAAACATAACCTTGCTATGTTTGGTACTGTATACAGGTATGGTCCACTGGCATTGGTACTATTAACAGTATTCTATCCTGTGATCTGAGGCAGATTATTGGAAAAATTGAGAGCTTCTCCAGTTATACAGGGACAATAATTTTAACCACTATATAGCTGTCACTTCCCAGCTGTTCTTAAATATTCTTTTTTTAAAAAGTGAATTCATTTCAGCCCTTTCACATATATTTTAATGTACTTATACTGAGGATTCAGCAGAAGAATCCCATATTTGCAAGTAGTTTTCTATATCTTCATGGGAGGTCAGAAAATAAAACTAATTTCAAGCCAGTCATTATATTGGATGATATGTTGATCTAAAGATTATAGAGGAGCGTAAGCAAAGCAGAAAAGCAATGAAGCGACTGTATTGTTTGTGGCCTTAAATGTCTAGCTATATCTGCTGCTGTGTATATGGCATCTCCTACTTTTCTTAGCCCTTTGAAGTTCTTCTCACAATTTGCCAGTAGCCTTCTCTTTGGCCTTCAATCCTAAAATGAAAAGTAGACTGCAGTTGACTGGAAGAACGCAGGTGGAAGGAGGAATCCTTTCACAGGCAGATGGCTATTCTCAGTCACCAGAAATGAAGCTGTAAGGAAGGAGATTTCCATCTTTTCCAGCTAGGAAACAGGCTTTAAGGCTTTTTTTCCTCACTGTCTTTGTCTTCTAGAGGAATTTTCAAAGGAAATGTTGCATCAACTCTCTAGTTGGGAACCAGGAATGAGAGAGAAAGAGCCTAGAAATTGATAACAAGTACTCTGTCCACTATAGTATACAAAAATGCTTCCTGGGTATTCTCAGTAGGCTGATTGATATGACAGCAGGAAATTGTAGCTACATAACCAAGCTGATAGATTAATGTAGGAGATTGGGAAAGAGCTTGATCAGGCCTCTAGGTGGGCACAGTATGGAGATGAGTGGCAATGCTGGCTTCAAGCCAGTGAATAACCCTGCAAAGTTGAAGGCCTGTTTCATTATGGCCCTGCCACAGTAAACAAGGGCTTGGGCAGGGCCATAATATGAACATCCCACCACATATTACACTGGGAGCACAGAGCATTAGAAGGCCAAGGCTGATTAAGAGGCTGACAGGATGGCAAGAGAAGGTAACCGAGGATGTCTCCTTGAACCTCTTCCTGCCTTGACAGCTAAGAAGGCATTGGGGAATACCTATGAGAAACTAGGGAGGGTCTCTTCTGAGCCTCTTGCCTTGTCCAGTATCCAGCTGTGGGCTATGGTGTCTTTTATCTGATCATTCCCTAGATAGGATTTTTTTGCCCTGTCTCCCAAACTCTTTTCCAGATACCATTACAGACTCAGAGGTTGCCTGAACCAACCAACAGTTGAAAGCCAAACTTGCAGCAAAGCCCTTCTTTGAGAAGAAGCTATTAGAATAACCAATAAGTATTGATGAGTCTGATTTTGCCTATAGCCCAATAGAAGAAAGAAAACAAATACAAGAGGTCCTCTGCATCTTCTTTTCACACCAAAGATTAAATTCCCTACTTTGTTCTGGGCAGAAGATATTTGGGTGATGTACCTGCTTGGATTCCGAGACTCAATAGCCAAAACATTGCCAGGTTTAGCACACAAGAATTAAGGCAGACATTTCTCAACTTGATTCCATTGCTTTTTAAGTGGCCTACAACTGCAGAAATTCAGACATATCTACAACCGCACCTACCAAAATAGGTAGATTGAGAGTACCTATCCCAGAAGAGATCTATGAGCTTCACTTCACAGTTCTCTTTTTCAGTCTGCCTTTGTCACTGAGGCTATTTATCAAAATGTGAAAATGGCTCTTCTGGGCCATTTAAGAACCAGTGGCTCCACATTTATGGTTACCTAGACAAGCTGCTCATCATAATGTCCTCTATGGCAAAAGCTCAGGTTGATGTGCTACTGTTTCTAGGCCTTGTATGAATTTAGCTAAAAGTATGCTGGCACCATCTAGGTTAATTCTAATCTGCAGTTACAATTAACAAAGAGGAAAGGAAGGTTTTCTTGACTCATGCCAAGAAAGAGAACTTACTATCTGGATGGCTGAACCTTATAAAACAGGTAAGAGCATGATTATCAAATCATTGAATTTCAAGGACAAGCCAATAGCTCTACTTCTACAGTAGGTACTTCATATGTATTGAACTTCTAGGGACATGCTCCTGCCATCTCATTTCCCTACATGGGTCTTGTCAGTAATATACAAGTTCTTAGTGACGCCCCCTGTACTAATTTTCTGTAAATATTTTTTTATCAGGAATCCAGCACTCTGATAGCCCAAGTCTTGGTTTGAAGGCTTGGGGCGGTAGAAGTGTTCTTGGGAACCTGTACAAGGTATTTTTGGCCAGATCTTTGCTTCATGGTTTAGAATACTTTCCAGGTCTCAGTGAGCCCAAAATGTTAATATGACTGTGGATCTAATTTAAATGTAGATTAGACCAGCAAAGGAATGATTGTTTCCTACTAAAAAGAAAATTGGGGAAATGAGTTTCCTGTCCCATAATTAACAGATGAATTGGATAATACATAATCCTGGTGTTCACTGTCAACAAGAAAATGTTTTCTTTGTTTTTAGCACTTTCTGTACAGGAATGACTATTGGCAGACTTAACAGCAGGAATGATGTTAATAAACATTTTAAATACCTTTGGAGTGGAATTACCCATCTCTAAAAGACATTATAAAATATATGTTCATCTCCTCAGATACAGATTTGTGGAACCCATAATAACAACTGACCAACCTGTGAGTAATGCTGTAGTATATCTTGGATCCAGCAGTATCTTGTTCACTAGAAGGAGATTTTGATTATCTTACTCTAGTTAGAAAGAGAAGTAGATTAAGAAACTGGCCCCTAGTATCTATGACATGTATTACCTTTCTATACCGTGCTATTATATATTATTCTTCTGTTTCCATGTGTCTTACTGGTTACACATTTGTTATTACAATAAAATACACAATGAACGAGAAGTTGAATCACTCAGCTTAAGTGAATAGATTGCTGAAGGAAGGAGCCTTTTTCCATAGGCTAGGAAGAAGCTTAAACTCTGTTTTCTAACTAGAAGAGATTGAGCCAGTCCTTTCTTACTGGATCTGTCTTCTGATGACCTGAAAGGTACTTTATTATAAATCAGGCTACTATCCTAATAGCAGTGGATGAAGTTAGGTAGCACTGTTTGTCTGAAGACTACTGTAAATTTATAGTGAAAACTATCTTCCTATTATACCTTTCACATTTGCTGTGAATGGGAGGCCTCAGATTATATACTACAGATTGCCAATGTGTTGCGCTTGCAGGGGCTCAGAATTCCTTGGGTTTTTAATGTGAATCTTCTTTGTGGGTAATAATTATTCATTGTGGTGGAAGAGTTGGTATAAGAGTCCAGTCGTAACTGTAGAAGCAAGAAGAAGAAAAATTGAACTGATGCTGACTCTTAATTTCTTTGTTAGGGAAACTCTCACTCACCTCATGATGTCTTTTCTCAGTTTTGGTGTGTGTGTGTGTGTGTGTATGTACATACCTCTATACCTCTATCCATAAGGTAAAGTGAGCTGCAGCTCATAAAAACTTACGTCTTTTAATAAAACTTGTTGGAAAAGGTGCTACTAGACCATTTCTATTTGTTACCAGACCCCTTCTATTTGTTTTGTTTTTTTTCAATAAGATACATCTGCATTTCCTAGTTGTTTATAAAGGTAGTGAGCAGAAATAACTAAATCAGAAATGGATCAAGTCGGTTGATTTATAAAGTAAGTTTGAAAGTTTTTGGGCTGTAACTGGAATTGGAAGGTTTAATGTAGAGGCAGAAACCCCTATTACATCACTTGAAATAAAGGGAGATTTTTGTTCCTATTAATAAATTCTCAGTGTACATTACAGGAGGGGAAATAGAAAGACAGAAGGGCTGTTTTGGCAAATCAATAAATAGAATTGTTCAGCAGTCTGACGTTGAGAGGGAAAAGTGATTTAGATGACATAGAAACATGCACACTGCATTTGTTGATGTTTTCTTAAATCATGTGCAAAGCTTTTGTGAGTTAGGAAAGGGTGCAGGTTCGTTAAGGATATGCTAACAGATGTAATGTTTGTGCTCTACATATTTTGAATCGTATTCCCTTTTGAATCCATATTTTTGTACAGTCCTAGAAATATGAGTCTTCAGCTGAAGTGCAAAAGCTAAGCAATATAAATTTGAAGACAGACAAATGTATGAATACCTGAGATTTACTCCCTTTCTTCTATACCAGGTCTTGAATACACTGCATGTGGAAATTAGAAAAAAGGTCTAGGTAAATGACGTTTTCATTCCCTTTCCACAAAACTAAATCAGAATCTTAAGATTTCTTGAGACAAAGTATAAGTTTAAATAAATAAAGTAATGGATTTTAAATGATGTGGAGATACTCCTATTGTGTCCAAACTTTATGTACTGCAGAGTAAACACATTCCCTACTCTAGGGAGTTGGCAGCAAGACAGAAAACTGAACTGGCTGGCTAGACAGGTTTGCTGTGGTCTCTTGCTTATTCTACAAAAAAAATCTGACATGAGCTCAGTAATTACAAAAGAACTTGTATATGCCAGCCCATTTTTGCTGAAGCAAATGCTGATTAAGCATCAAAGTATAAAATGATCTGCAAGCAAATGTTCTTTTAAGAAGAGTGTGGTGACACCTTTGGGACCATCAACTTTATGGGCATATGTTTTTAAAGGCTAGAACTTTCATCAGGCACAAAGAAGAACTGAAAATACTGTAAATAAATGAGATAAAAGATCTCTAAGTTCAACATTTGATAATTCAATGTAAAATTTAAAAAAACCTCTGGATATTTTCATACTTTCTTGGATAGATTGATTAACAAATGTTAAAATATTGTCTCTAGAGTTGTATTTTGAAAATCTTAAAAATTGTGCTAATTTTATTATTTTCTTTCCTTTGACTATTTTATGTTGTAAATGTTTTTATTTCTCTGAAATGGTGCTGCTATGAAGAAAGAACTTAATTTCAAAATATTGTCACATCAAATAGAAATCTTATCTTCTGATTGTCTAAGTTGTGTGTTTTCTTCAAATGGGAAAAGTTCATCTATTCTAGAAGAATTTTGCTTCTTATGCTATTGCTGCTTGTATTTTTTAAATTTGCATTTATCATCTAATACTATATACTATTAAGCATTGTGTATATGTGAACCAGTATGCAAAGAAGGAATTAATGCTATGCAAAAAGGATAGACAGACAGACAGACGGACAGACATGGATAGACAGACATTTCAGTTCTTTTACTTATTTAATTTGCAAAGTTTATATTGACCTAAAGTAATAGGTTTAGCTTAGCGCATTGAGTAAACATTGTATCCTGTAAAGATAGCATGTGCTTGGGCAAGTTTAGGCAATTTTAGTTGATTGAGTAAATTGTGATTGAACAAACAGTGGTTTGGCATGAAGTGCAAAACAAGTCTAAACAAAAAACAGACATGCCACATTTTGGTTTAGGGCATTGTTTAAACCAGACTACACTTTAGTCTGAGTAGAGTCTGGTTTTTATTTTATTTGTATTTCACCTTTCAATTCTTATGAACAATTAACACGGCTGTCGAAATTAAAATACAAAACCAATATAAGCAATTATTACTGTTACTTTTAACATTAATTAAAAGTTTTGACAATGAAAGTTTGGTGGTATAACTTCTTTTTACCAATTCCTAGCAGTGGGGCAGAATACAACTTCTGATTGAGTACAACATGTTCAGAAACCTATGAAAGCTATTGAAACACTGCAAATACAATGGATTTTAAAGGGCACTTCTAAATCCAAAAATTGAAAAATGTTAGCATTATATGAAAGTTCTCATCCTTTGACAAAAAAGATCAATTTATCTGTTCATAGACATATATTTGTAGGTCAAGGATTTCTGGAAGTAAATTTAAGTTAACCTTGGATTCTGGAGTTGATTCAGAGAAATTTTGGGAGAAATGCATTTAATATAAGCATCAGACAACTTCCAAGGAAAACTTGTTTTCACTTCCTGCCTTGAAATAGGAATAGGATTTTCATAATGGTTGAATGATGCACTATTTCATTCTTTTCTTAGCACTACTGTGTTCATTAAAGTGGGTTTTAATGCGCTTGTGGTGGGCAACCTGGTGCCCTTTAGATCTTCTATACCACAACTCCCATAATTGTTGGCTGTGCTGCCCAATGCAGTTAGGCAAACATTTGAGGAAAATTTGTTGCATTAAATCAATATTTGAAAGAATGAAATGCTGATGGCATGGTATATACTGACATATTTACCATGATTTTAATTATTAGAGGCAAATTGTCTAAAAAAAGTTTTGCTTTAGTTTTCAGTCGTGCCTTAAGTCAGATTCAAAACACTACTCATTGCTTTTTAAATATTATCCATATGGTGCAGTTTATCTTAATATATTACACCAATCCTCTTTCAAAATTGAAATTTTAGCAACTGTACAGTAGTTATAAGTGTAATCTAATTATATCAGGGAATATAAAGTGCATTGAAAGCAGAGTGGCATAGAGATTAGAATGAATATACTGTGTAGATCAAGGGTGTCAAACTTGTGCTGTCATGGCGTCGTCATGTGACATTGCGACTTTTTCCTCCACTAAAGCGGGCGTGGGTATGGCCAGCGCGTGATGCATCTGGCCTGCGGGCTGTGAGTTTGACAGCCCTGGTGTAGATGATTTAGCCAAGTTACAATAAATGTTAAAATGTTAAAAAGCATCTTGTTAAAAAGATGCTCTTCTAAGGAGATGGAAAAGTTATTATCTAAAAGATAGAAATTGCTCCTGGATTTAGTATTGGTGGAAAGTTATCTTGCAAGGCAATTTCAAATTGCTCTTAATCTATCATAAAAACAACTGTTTCTCAGATGTCTCCTATCCACTATTCTAAGGAAACTAGTTTTCTATTCTAACAATGAACAATGTTATTTAGTTGTGAACTCCAAACAGCAGTTTATAAACCACATTTGAGAGAGGGCATGGCAGATGCAAAGTTAATTACATTCAATAGTGTGCTAACTCAGCGTGTATTGTTGATCTTCTTAATATGTTTGGATAGTATTATCTGTACACCAGAGGATTATCTTCACAACAGTATATGTTTCTGGCCAAGCAAAACTTGGAGAAATAATCACAAATGAGGTAAATGAGAAGCTGACTGGTTTTAAAACTACAACATTCTTGTGATTTTTGCCTCATGCTCTCCTGTTTCCTTTGCAAGAAATCTTTTTTCTTTCCTGGGTCTTCTTTTTTCCTACTGTTTATTTTGTCCCTGAATTAAGTCATTTGCACCAGTAAATAAAAAAAAAATTCTAGTCCATTTCATTCCATTGGTATTAGTGAAACTAACGCTTCATTAGACCAACTTTGGCTAAAATACAAAGCAGGAAACATTAACAACTACTTATTAGTAGCTACATAATCCCCTAATGAGTTTTTCAGATTAAAAACATTGTTAAATACAATGAGGTTTGATTGAAAGTCAAGCTTGTACTGTTTTAAATTGTTGCTGGTACAAGAAGAATTAAATATGTGGGGACTGTAACAAGGGATAATTCTTTGATAACATTGTTTTAAAAATCTATTTTTTTCTGTAGGACCTCAGCTGAGTGCACAATTAGAAGGTTGGCTCTCTCAAGTACAGACTACGAAAAGACCTGCTAGAGCCATTATTGCACCGTAAGTTTTTCCCCACTTCCTCCCCCTCACTGAAGATTATAAAAGGGCTATCCCAAGAATTCATACAAATACATTTGAAAAAGTTACTACACCCCTCAGATAACAAGAGGGAGCAAAATCTTCCTTGAGCAAAATCAATTTGTATTGATTGAATAATAACCTAGTCTTATTCCCCCGACTTCTTGGTGACAGTTTCCTACCATTTATTGACAGTTGACTGTTGAGTTATAAGAACAGGTATGCTTTAATTGCTTTGGTTTCACTGTGACAATTCGCTCTGGCTTACTCTGAACTCAGTCTGACAAGATATCAGTAGAAACTAGTTTATGGCTATGTGTGAGGGCAAACTAGTTTGAATGAAATACATAAGAATCGGTCTACTTCTGTCTTATTTTTAATTTATTTTAGAGTAGCTAACTATTTCATGAAATTAGGCATTTGGAATGGGAAAGTTAAATCTTTAAATTAAAATATTTCTAACCAGATGTCCAGCTTAGCGCGCGCACACACACACACACATACACACACACGGTTTTTGAGCCCAAATCACAGGAAACTATACTTTATGAAAACCATCTTCTGCTACTCAACTGAGCAAAGTTTAGAATACTTGAAATGCTAAGTCTTCTGAGCAATCTCTTGCCTACAAGTTGAGAAAGCAGAATATTAATATCTTCAACTCACTTGAATCTTTAATCAAAATATACAGATGTAACTTTCTTTTTCACACCAGGGCTGAGGATTTTTTCTTTCAACGAGTGTGTATTTCCCCCCCACAACTAACTTTTCAGAATCTGTATGCCATTGGCGTGACCAGACAGGCATTCCTTGTTTTTCCTGTTAGGAGGAACAAGGACAGATTCCAGGAACTCTTTTCAGTATGGTTCAATCAGCTTAAAACAGTAGCTCCCAAGGAGGCATGATTTTACTTACTAGTCCCTTTTTCTATAAAAGAATTAATTATGAATGAATAGTCATCATCGCATTGGGTTGGGTCAGGAGGTCTTGGAGGACAGATCTGATCAATACATCATAGTTTTCTCACTGCTAGTACCCACCTTATTTTCTACCCCATAAGTAAGCTTTTCACCTTAATTTTTAGTACTTAGCTTGGAGTACTCGGTGTCTGTAGATTGGCCTAATATCTGCTTATCAAATTCAATTATATTTCTTTTATTGAGATTTTTCTACAGAGATTCAAAAACAGCCTCAAAGAAAGTGTCTTTTTTTTTTGGCAGACATGCAGGATATACTTACTGTGGGTCTTGTGCAGCTCATGCATACAAACAAGTGGATCCTTCAATTACGTAAGTAACATTCAAGAAGATTCTTGTCCTAAGTACAACCAGATGCAGTTTGTATAGATACTGATTAAGATAACATAAAATTATTTAAGGTGGATTTGTCAGGAGAGGAAATCTGTTTGATAAACAGAGTTACAAGCATAATCAACTGGATCCTGAGCTGCACATAGAGAATGTAGGGGACCTGTAGGATTTTTTACTGATGCTTTTTTTTTTACATACTTGTCTAAAATCCATTTTTTTATGGATGGGGGAATCATCTTGAATTAAATGGAAAGCAGAGTGGGAGGTTGCAATGGAAAAAAAAATCTGAAAGATTTATTCTGTGTTCAGAAGAAGCCTTTGTATTGTCAAATACCAAATCTATATCTATCCCAATGCAGATTATTTTTGCCTGGGATTGTGCTTGCCAAATTCTGTACAAAACTCTTCATGTGATCCAGATGTTACATCATTCAACTTCCCACAATCACACTGCAAATATAACATGGCAATTAAACAAGGGAATCTGTCTAAGACCTCTTGATGTGCTTCAGTTATGAAATGTTTTACTCATATGTTTTTTCTTATTAATCTTCAGACGACGAATCTTCATCCTTGGGCCTTCCCATCATGTGCCCCTCTCCAGATGTGCACTTTCCAGTGTGGATATATATAGAACTCCCCTATATGATTTGCGAATTGATCAAAAGGGTAACTGTACACAATTCATGCAATACACAAACAAAAGCAGTTCTTAGCAAACTTAGTCTGTTATTTTTCTGAGACTCTCTATTCTGCATAGTTTATCTCTTAACTATTTCTGCAGAAAGGCATCTGTAATGATGCAGAAGATTTTAAGACTGATTGCTTCTTTTATATATTGGCTGGGTTTGCATAGAATTTAACACACAAATACTGAATTCATATAGTGTTATTAAGTCAAAAAACAAACCATGTTAAAGCTTAACTCAGTAGATGAACTACAGTATACATTAAGCTTGTCGGCGACTGTCTTAGGTATATTTACATATAAGTATAATTTAATAGTAATCATAGTGCATGCCACACACAACACAATTTACTACAACCTGCAGTTGTTTACCTATTATATTTCTCTGCAGCTACTTCTCTACATCTTTGGTAACTGGCAGCTGCCAGTTCCAAGATTTTACGTTTTAAACAAAAATGCAGGAGCATATCTAGTCAGTCACAGATCATCCAGGTGTGGAGTGAGCAAAGTCTAATCCTTCCACCAGATCGTTTAAAATAAGAACCCTGCGTGGAGTGATTAAATAAACCTGAACAATGGAGATAACGTCAATGGAAGCAATTCTGCTTTATTGCTACTTTTGTTTTTTGTCTGAGTTACTGCATTGATTGATGATACTTAATTACACCAAGTTAAGGTGAAGTGGAAGTCACATCCAGACTAGGTAAGCTGTGGCTATGGAAGGAGTAAAAGTTATTCATAGCCACATGAAAACTATGTGCCAATTGATTCACTAAGCCTAATCACAAAATGACAAATGTGTTTATTTCCAATGTATATTTCTCTAAAAATCAACTACATTTTCAGCTGGGAGTCCCATATTAAGCTCAGGTTTATGTGCAAAACTCATCAATTTGGGAATAGGACATTCTGAAGAATTGAGAAACATCCTGCTCCAACTCCAGATCATGTCAAATATCCTACTTGAACATATCATTCCAGAGGTGGTTAGTAGTTCCCAGAGTATTATAACATCTCTGACCCAGAAGTTGATTGAAGCATTCCAGATGAAATGCTCATTTGGAATCCATGTCTGGGATACCTAGAACTACTTCTGGTTCATAGAATTTACTTGTAGAAATCGTTGTTGAACATGGTCCTGTTCTCAGATTGGTTAATTTTGTGCGTACCTAGCTCTAACTAATGTTTTCATTCACTACCTACAAAGCATCTTGAGAAAAACAATTGAGATAAGCTTTTAGATTCTAAAAAAAAAAATTACTAGCTATGACTGAAAAATATCCCTTACTATGTTTTATAAACCTTAAAAGCTGTTAAATGTGCCATTACACTTCTGTCTTTATTTTATACAGTTGAAATCTTACATTATTGTTCTCAATATATATGAGCAAATACAAATCAAACTAGCATATTTCCATATGTTTTTCATTTTCTTATTTTTTTATGTGTGTAAACCTTTCCCTCAACAAAAATCCAGTTTTAATTTTTTATTTGTTTGTTTGGAATGCCCTATTTCATTTCTAGACAGAGGGGATGGGGCTTTCACCAGAGCTACTATGAATAGCATTCTTACTACAAGTTGTAGTTCCAGTGTTAATTTTTCAGGAATTGTCAGTCTAATGTATAAAGCAGAAAAGGGAAAGGGGGGATTTATGCAGCTGTTTATCCATTTGTTCCTTTTTTTTTTAGTATATTAATATATTTGAAATTTTTCAGTTTATGCAGATCTGTGGAAGACTGGAATGTTTGAGCGCATGTCTTTGCAAACAGATGAAGATGAACACAGTATTGAAATGCACTTGCCTTACACTGCTAAAGCCATGGAAAGGTACACAGAACATTTAAAAATTGCAGATATCAAATTGCATGTATAATAATATAAATAATTATATTAAATTACTAAATCTATTTTCTCAGTTATTTAGTAACATTGAATACATTTATGTCTTCAAACTCCTTAGGGCTTTGATGTACTGAATCAATTAAAATGAGAGGACTGTGAAGTGAAACTTTTAGACGCATAAAGTTAGGCTATGTTAGAAGAATAGAAAAGGACAGTATTGAGCAAAATAAAGTTTCCAATAGAGAATTTCTGTCCTTTTAATTATAAAAATATGTGCATTTTTAAATAAAGTGAGATTAAAAGGTTTGAAAACTTTAAATATTCTGCTCCTGATCTCAATTTAGCTCATATATGTATTTTTTGAAATAATTTGGAATGATTGGCAAAATTAAAGATCATAAGCTATGCAAGTTGCATAGTTCAGTCCTGGAATATCTTATATTTTTAGACTAACAGGCAGATATGAAATGTAGAGAATCATGGCTACTTACACAAAATGGCTGTTATGAAATACTGGCTAGCCACAGGCCATCCGTTTGATTTATTACGTGTCATCAAGTTATTGTCAATGATTGCATAGATAATCTTCTCCGGAATGATCTGTCTCCAACATTTCAAACTGGACTATTATTTTTGTTGTGTTTTATTCATTTAAAACATGTATATAGCCACTTATCTTCTAACCTTCTGGACAGCTCCCAAACCAAGGTTAAAACAATATGTAAAATATTACTAAAACTAAACAACTGAAGAGATTAAAACGTTAAAAGCAACATTAAGACCTGGCGCCAGTCAACCTTCTAATGTGCAATTGTTGAATCTTATCCCAGTGCTTGGTGGGGGAAAGCCAGATTTTCAAATTTTTCTAGAACACTAGGTGGGTAGAGGTCTGCCAAACATCAGTGTTCCCTAGGGCAGGGAGTGCCACAGAAGAGGCCAACTTCCTAGTTCCCATCAGATGACAATATTTAGGGGAAGGAACTAGGAGCATGCCCACCCTATCTGACCTTATAGAACAGGTAAATGTCCTTAGGAAAACATGGTCCCGCACATAACGTGGTCCTGTGCCATATAGCTCTTTAAAGGTGATGACAATACCTTGAATAGCACCCATAAAGAAACTGGAAGTCAGTGCAGTTTGCACAACAAGTGTTACATAGACAAGCCTAGAATCCCTCATTACTATGTGTGCTGCTGTATTCTGGATTAGTTATAGTTTTTGGCTGATATGTAAAATTGGGTGTTATCAGCATATAGTTGATACTAAACTCTATACCAACTGATGACCTCCCCTAGTCGTTTTATGTAGATGTTACAAAGGAACAGTGAAAGGCTTGAGCCCGAGGCATCCTACATTGCAGGGCTTAGGGTTCGACTTCTCCTAACAACTGTGCCTCGACTGAAAATTTAGAGAATGTAGATTGATGATGCTACTCATTGCTGCACACTATTATTTTTCTAATCTCTTCTGCAGTTTGTCTTTTTTTTTTTTTCTGACAGTTTTGGGCATGCTTCCTAACCATTATTTTGCAACCATCAATCCATTTTATTTTTTAACAATATATCTTAGTCTTTGTGTGGTTGAGGTTGAGGTTGGTGCTTTGCTTTGAACAGATTAACTTACATTGCTTTTTTTGTAAATTAAAAGAATTAGTGAACTAAAACCAGGTGTCTCAGGAAGAGAAATATTGCCAAGCACTTTGACATCTGTAACTATCTTATGTGGTATCCCAGCAATCATTTACAAGAAATTCAAAATCTAAATGTGTTGTGTCAGGTGTGCCATTCATTGTCAGGAATTGTCAGACTTTTGCAGGCCCTACATCCTTTGAACGTGAGAAAAAACTAAAAATGGCACGGATCAAGTTCTGTATCCTTTTTGTGAATCCCATTTTTTTCTTCTTTTTAGCCATAAGGATGAGTTTACTATTGTTCCTGTATTGGTTGGAGCACTGAGTGAGACAAAAGAACAGGAATTTGGAAAACTCTTCAGCAAATATTTAGCAGATCCTTGTAATCTTTTTGTGGTTTCCTCTGACTTCTGTCATTGGGGTAAGTTAAATTATATAGCTGCACATGTTCACAAAAGCGCTCTTTTAAAATTAACCTATTTAAAAATAACAAACCTTCTTTAGCAAAATAAAGCAAAACATGTTGCCCATTAACGTTTCCCCGATTTGTTGCCTTTCTATTGTGATGAATGATTATCCATAATCTACAGTATACTGTATGGGGATTATAACTGTAGACATCTAATGCAGCTGAAAACCATCAGGATGGATGGATAGTTTATTCTATTTTCTTGAATACAAGTAATTCTCTGGTTACATTGGCAATTGGGACCAGAATTTCCTTCGCTAAATGATGCTGTTATGAAGTGCAATGTTATATGATTGCATTACTTAGTGACGGCAATCCTGGTGGTCACAGTTGCTGTCATAACACTGGGTCTATGCAGGTTGTTAAATCAGGAAAAAGTGGGAGTTCCAAACAAGCAGGCTGGTGGGTGAGTGTACAGGTGCTACAGGGAGGGCACTAAAGAGTGCAGGCAGGCAGAATACTTCCTGCCAGCTTCCCCACTGATTTTGTAGGAAGCCAACAGGGAACTTCAGAAATCGTGATTGCATGTGAGTCTAGGGTTCTTCTGGGCTCACTGATCCTGCTCAAAAGAATAGATAGCATCTATGGCTGGGAGGGCTTTTGAACACCTTAGGTTTTGTGTCTCCTGTGCCTGGACCAGGAGGCCCTGATTACTGTCACTTATGCCCTTACGATCTCTTTCCTGGATTATTGCAATTCCCTCTACGTGGGGCTGTCATTCAAGAGCTTCAAGTGGTGCAGAATGTGTCAGCATGAATCGAATCAGCATGCTTTTGCTCCCAGCAGTCAAAGAATGCCACTTGGTGGGGCCTAGAAGATATGGTTGTTTTTTTTGCAATAAGCCTTCTTATGGAACATTGTCCCTCTGGAGATGAGGATGCTTCAACCCGGCTGGCCTTTCATAAGGCCTTAAAGAACTAGTTGTGGGGGCTTTAGTGTGTGCAGGGACCTACTTCTTAATTGTACAGTATTGCCTGTATTTAAATGTGTAATAATGGTTTTTATTCTATTGTAATTCTATTTGCCACCCAGAGACACTCACTGAGATGGATGACCACATAAATTGGATGGATAGATGAACAGCTGAGTGAATGGATAATGGATGGATGGATGGATAATTATTACCTTAATCTATCTATCTTAAGCAGGAGGCCATACCTCTAAACACTGCACTAGATTTATTCTTTTCCCCATGCCTTATCATTGTTTTTATTTTCAAAAAATAGTTATCAGATTTACGCTCAAAAACATTCTTAAAAATTTGGGCTATGTTTCAGGCTGTTGCTTTTTTTTGCAGTATAAGTGTGCAAACCATCTGCATGGGTATTTCTTAAAATGATCCTCCAGACCTAACTGCTCAAAATGTTGAGATGCCCATGTCATTTGAAGCTTGCTTGACTTGTTTTAAACAAACTATTCCCCATGCACTGATGATGGTGGTAATGAAACATCTGCAGAAAAACAACCAAGTTCAGAGAACACCAGGAGACTAATCTTTTCCATCATAGCATGTGTATGTATATATAGAGAAGCTACTTCCACCAGAATTGCCATAAAAGCAAAGAACACTTCAAGCAGTTGAATTTAAGCAGAAGGACAGTGCTTTATTTAGGTTTCCCTGAATGGTTTGTGCAGCTTTACTTCCAGCAGAATAGCTTCCCATTTGTTTTAATTAAAAGAAGCATTAACAATTAAAATCAGTGGGCAGGAAGCCTGGTGAGCAATAAAAGAAATGTCTGAAGTCAGAATAGTGACTGCATGCATATTTAACATTCAGGTTTTTTTGTCCTTTGAGGTGAGATGCTTGTACAAAAAAATGCATTCTGCATGTGCCAAAGTATTATTAGTTGTGCATAGAATAATTGTTATCATTATAGGATTCATATAATCTTTTTCAAAATTTGCATTTTTTGCTTGTGTGTTTCTTCCTAGGTTAATATTTCAGATCTTTCAATACAGCATGTACTTGGGAATGTGCTTTGGGGGTGTCTTTCTTCAGTTTTTACCAGAGGCATTTTTTAGGGAAAAAAAAAGGAATTTCTTACAAATGCCAGTGTTCCAGAATAACACGCTGTGTGTGTGTGTGTGTGTATTTATGAATCAGATTTCCTGCAATTATTAAACATGTGGCCATATTATTTTACTTTAAAGATTGCTTTAAGGCAACTATCTACCTGTGTCAAGTGTTTGGAATGATATTTCCTGGAGCGTTAGTTTGTATGGATTCTTGACACCTGCTAAAACGTAATTCTGTCTGAGTTGCCATAAACGTGTATATAGCTAATTATTTGGTCTTTAATTTCCTATGGCTTTTTCTCTTTAGGTCAGAGGTTCAGATACAGTTACTATGATGAGTCACAAGGAGAGATTTATAGATCAATTGAACACTTAGATAAAATGGTAAGTGTAAATATCTCCTACACATTTTTTGTCTTGAATCTGATCAAAGCATTAGTCTTTATATCTTTTATATGCTTTGCATGAACCAATTCATACTATATTTTTGTTTGTTTGTTTGTTTGTTTGTTTAGGGTTTATTGCGTTGTGTGCACATATCCACCGAGGTTTGTCAATCGTGGTTATTTATTGTATGAACCCACAGCCTCATTTTATTACAAGTGTTTTTATGCTGTTTTAAGCAAACAAGTCTAAGCAAAGTAGAAAAACTAACTAGTGGTAGTATTCAAAAAAAACAAATATACATTTCGTAAACGAATTCAGTCTCAATAGTAGCATTAGAACAATAAGGAATGCCTGAATACATCCCAGGAAAATTCTTCATTGATTCTTCAGTTCCTGAATGTCCACTTAAATAGTTAGGTTTTAATGAGTTTTCTCAGAGTTAACAATAAGAATGCTGTCTCCTTGATGCAGCAGCATCAACCCAGAATAAACCCAGAAAACGAAAAGAGCAGTTTGTTGCTTAACTAATCCTTTGTGTATGAGATTTAGCCAGCCAGTTAGGAATAGTAAGTAACAGTCATTTATTGACAATACAAGAAAATTCGCTGAAACTGGGAATGACAGATATGTAGCTTTAGGAAAGATTAACATGACCACACAATGAAAGTTTAATTGGACATGAATTACAAAAGGAACTGTAGATGGATACTAGGGAATATAAATACATATTAGAATGAGATGATTTTAGAAAAAAATTATTTGAATTAAAATAAATAGTACTAATACTAGTATAATAGGCAGTTTAACTTTCAGTTACATGTGTATGTGTATATATGTATAAGTATCGTACAACCTTTGATCCCTTGGATGATCATTTCAGAAGTATTTCCTTACCAGATTCCTCAGTGTCTTCAACAATGACAGAATTTTTAACGTTCTACCTTCATTGGAAAAGTTCTTAAAAATTCAGGGAGATATTCAGAGATTGAAAATAGCCCATATTGAAATGTGCAGCATAAGCAGTTGATCATAGGAAATATGTATAATATTTTGTATTATGTCAAAAATGGATGCTTTATCACATTTATGTCATAAATGTGTTATAAAATTTCGCCAAATTTCAGTTTCATGAGAGTCATGGTTCAGAGAGTGAGGAGAGAGAGAGAGAAAGAGAGCACCCATGTAAAGCCCCCATTTTGCTTAGGGTTGAACTGCAGTTTATTCATCCCCATCCAGGTATTAAAATGGAGCCTCCCCAGTATCCCTTGGCTGGCCAGGGTGGAGATATATAAGTTGAGTGTTACTATATATTGATGATATCGCATCCCGTGCCATCAAATAACCTCACTAGAGGTTTTATGTAGATATTAAACAATAGTGAGGAAAGAATTGAGCCGTGAGGAACTGTTTCAGAAGAACACCATAGTTGATGGCATTGAAGGTAGCTGAGAAATCAAGGCGAGGAAGGTTGAATAAACTATTTCCACCCCAGTCCTTCCAGTGGTTATCCACAAGTGGGACAAATGTTATGTCAATCCTATCCCCGCCCTGAAACCTTTCTGAATCTTGCCATTAAGGCTGCCAAAAGAGGTGTGCTCTTGCCTTTCTTTCTTCTTTCTGGGCACTGAAAAAGTGGCTGGATCTTCAGTTTCGTTCAGCAGGGCCTGAAGATTTCAGCATCTATCCTTACCTACAAAATATTGTTTTATAAGTATAATTATTTGGCATTTAGATGCCTGGATGAAATCAGTTACAGGAAATTGTCGTAAAACTGTTTTTATTCTAGGCCTTTCACTTTATCATTGGATGCTTACTCTGATGTTGAAAATAAAATATAGAAGAAAATACTTAATAGAACCTCTAAGAGAAGAAAAGAACCTCTGCTTCTGTTGATGAATCACAAATACTCAAAATGCCCAGTGTCACTCTTATTACTAGTTTTTAATAGTAAAATTAATATAATTTATAAATGCTTTTTTCCACAGATATAAACTATTGGGTCATTGGTCCTCTGAGCATGGTTGTTTTTTTGCAGACATTTCATTGCCAATCTAGATATAACATCATCAATGCTAGTAGGAAGTAGGTTTATTCTCATTTTATATACAGTACTAGTGGCTCACCGTCAGCATTGGTGGGAGAGATCAACAGCCCAATTAAGGAACCACCAAGACCTCTTCTATAAGAAAACAACCAAGCTCAGAGAGCTTCAAGGACCCCACAGTTCAAACCTGAGCTAAGTAAGTTATGTAAATTATTATATTCATAGTATATCATAATTAATTTTCTCTGTCAATCATACTGCCAGTTTTTCTTTTTGTTAAATAATACATTTTATATTTGATGCATTTAAAAATTAACAATAACTTTATAATTCTTCTCAGGGTATGAACATTATAGAACAGCTTGACCCTGTGTCCTTTAGCAATTACTTGAAGAAATACCATAATACAATATGTGGAAGACATCCTATTGGTGTTTTATTAAACGTAAGTACTGCTGTTAAATGAAATAATGAGTAGAAGTTTTAAAGTTATAAATATATAAAAGTTTTTTATGCCCTCAAGACTATCACTTTCTGATTGCTTTTGCCTAATTGTTAAGACCTGGCAGGGTTGGCATACTCCAGATCCATCAAGAAAGCTGTACTATTGTGCAGAACAGTAGATACCCACTTTCTCTGTGGCTGTCCCTGGTCTTTGGAATAGTATTTTTTCTGAACTCCGTGTG
The DNA here is from genome assembly GCA_017656035.1 of Myanophis thanlyinensis. Classification (NCBI taxonomy): domain Eukaryota; kingdom Metazoa; phylum Chordata; class Lepidosauria; order Squamata; family Homalopsidae; genus Myanophis; species Myanophis thanlyinensis. The sequence continues at coordinate 29,533 of JAEANM010000659.1, forward strand.
GGCCTGATGAGGCTTTTTTTCAACAGTGACAGGACAGGGTGATTTGTGATCTCATTCATAATATGATTTGTACAGTTGTTTCCCATTGTGTGTGTTTATATTGGCCATATTGGTTTATTGTGGCCATAAAATTATTTAAAAAATAATTATTCTTTTTTAAATCCCCCTTCAGTGATTGAGACAGCTAACAAATTGATTAAATAGTAAAATAATTTAGGGAGTTGAGGAAAGAGAACCTGCAAAATAGAACTGATAGAGATTCTGAATTTTTAAAATGTCCCTTTCATTAGTGTAAAAGTCACACCAACTAATTTTTTTGGTTGTATTAGTAGAACCATGGGACTATGTACCTTCCTATATGAGTCAGGAGTAAACAACATAGTGTATTTCCAAACACATCCTTTGTTTTTCCACTTAACTTAAAAAATATTGTTTTAATAAAAACAATTATAGCAAAGTGTTGCAAAGTGAGCATAATCTTTATTAGCAGAATTGCCTTTGGGCCCCATTAAGGTCCAATTGAGATTAAAAAGCACTCTGAGAGTTAATTTGCTTTCTGACAATCAGTAGTGTTTTTAATGTATTCCCAAGTAAATTTGTGCATCCATCTGCCTCAGTTTTCCATATAAACACTTATTTCATTAACCATCAGAGAAACATTGTTCAAAGTTCTTGATTTGAAAAAAAAAAGTATTCATTATGAATGTGTAAGAAGTGTCAACAATGAACTGAGTAGTAGTTTTATAAAACTTTATTTTTATTCCATCCAGGCTATCACAGAGCTCCAGAAGAATGGAATGAACATGAGCTTTTCATTTTTGAATTATGCTCAGTCAAGCCAGTGTCGAAACTGGCAAGATAGCTCAGTGAGTTATGCAGCAGGAGCATTAATGGTCCACTGAACCTCTGACTACTCAGGGATGACACCTGCACACTCAATGGGGTCGCAGCCTTGCCCTTGCAAAGATGCAGTTCCTGATCTTGGGTATACTGAAACCTCAAACTAATAGAACTCTTCTTTTTTTTCTAGTAGGTGTAGTCCTTCCTTAGTTACAACTCATTTTAAAAATGCTTTCTTGTTTAGGACAAGGGAGGAAGGCTGGTGTCAAAATGTTGTGACTTCTAAAAACCAATGGCTATAAAGGTATGGTGACAGACGGTCCTTGCAAAATACAACATGTAAAGCATTTACCACATCCCAAATTTGCACTCTGCAGACCTGTGCACATACTCTGCTTTCAGAATAGTTTTGCAAGTTTAAACAGAAAAGGATGGAAGCTTTTTAATAAAAAAAAAAATGCATTTATAAAAGATCCTGTATTAGAATATAATAAAATTCCAGTATAGTCAATTACTACCCGTGTTGTACAACAAATATCTTCTATTTTAGTTGCTAATAAAGGGCTGCACAACCAAAATGGCTACATGTGATTTATTGTATTTTTTGCATTAAACTACCCAAAATTAACTATGTCTTCATGAAAAGCAACTTGGTGTCTTCCCGATATTTTTGGCTTTCACTGGCCTTATGGCTGAAACTAATAGGAGTTTGAGTCCAAAATACCCATGGAACTCTCATTAGAGAGCATAGATCATGCATATCCCCTGCACCTACCCCAGATTGTTTCATATTATTGCAGCCTGATGAGTTTGCTGTGGCTTTTAGATATTTTGAAGCATAACTAAGCTCTCTGCCTAATTTAGAGGCACTCTTCACTTTTTCCAAGTTCCCAACATACAGGTTGTTTCTAGCAACAGGATAAAAAAATTATATGAAATTGAGAAATTGCCTTTAGAAGAGCTGAATAACTCATGGGCACATAAGTTGCATGAACTGGATGGAGTGATCATTGGAGCTATCCTTGATGCTCATTGTGGAGAAGTGTAGCCTGATTTGTTACAGCTGATGGTAAGATTTCCTTTGACAACATAAGTAGACTGTGTTATACCCAATTCTCAAAAAGGTTTTTCAAGATAATCATGTTTTGAAGCTGTGTAGACAAATAAAAGCAAATGTATATCTAAGTGTTAGTATTATGCATTGTCAAGTTGGTACTTGGCAGTGTTTTCACACTGACTCTCATTACTATCTCAAATGTAAGATTATATTTTTAAACAGTGGTGCCATACCTAAACTCATCTTAAGAGTTTAAACATGCTTAAACATGGCTTAAGAGTTTCATATTGTAACTATATCTATGGCCTACAAAGAGAATTTATACAAGATATTTTATAGATGGTACTTGGCACCGGCCAAGTTGGCAAGGATGTTTAAAGATAAGTTGGCCAAATACTAGAAATGTCACCAGACATCTGGATCCTACTATCATATGTGGTGGACATGCCCAATGGCAAGGAAATTTTGGACAAAGATATATAAGTGGTTGGAGAAAATGATTAAGCAACATATTGACTTAAAACCAGAAATTTTTCTTTTACACATTATACCAAAGAAATACAACAAGAAAAATGCATATTTGACCCTATATGTACTAATAGCAGCTAGAATTGTATTTGCACAGAACTAGAAGCTTAAGGAGATCCCAAAAGGGGACAGTGATTAAAAAAATACTACAATGTATGGAGGTAGATAGATTGACGATGGAAATCAAAGAAAAAGAATCAAGTGAATTTTATAAGATATAGGAGGTATATTTATATTTGGCTAGACAATAAAAATAAGAAATAGATATAGAATGAAATTACATTATACTAGTGAGGTAATTTGTTATAGTAATGTGGAGAATATGAATGAACATAAATTTTGAAAATGGTGTTGTACAGCACAATATAATCATATGGTTATATTCTAATACAGGGTAAATATAAGCTGTATTGGAAAATATGTTTGTACACCCAAGTGGCTTGCAATTTGATGGATGATGTAAATCAATTTATATAAAGAAAAATAAAAAAATTATTAAAAAGTTTCATATTGGAAAAAACATTAAGCTTGGCAGAAGAATTAATGGTTACTTTGTTTAATGTAGAACATAATGATTATATTAATTGCTAGTGATCTAACCACACTTATACCTAACTCAACCCAACCCAACCAACAAAGCAGTTCTGTGGTGATATATTAAAGGATTAAAAGTGGGAAATAAGTCAAATACTGATATATTTTATTTTGGCCATATCTTCACTAGAGCTTTATAAGGTCTTCTAGTATCACCCAGCCATCACTGAGACCTCATTTCTGTTCCTCATTGTGGATAATGCTACAAATCACTAGTAAGGAATTGCCTCTTGTTTAGTTCTGTTATGTTTAGGAGACATGGTGGCACAGTGGTTAGAATACAGTATTGCGGGCCAATTCAACTCACTGCCAGGAGTTAAATCCTTACCACTCAAGGTTGACTAAGCCTTTCATCCTTTCAAGGTCAGTAAAATGAGACCCAGATTTTTGAGGTCAATATGTTAACTGTAGACTGCTTAGAACAGGGGTGTCAAACTTGCGGCTCATGGGCTAGATCAGGGGTGGGCAATTACGGCTCCTTCATGACTCATGGACTTCAACTCCCAGAATTCCTGAGCCAGGGTGGCTCAGGAATTCTGGGAGTTGAAGTCCACGAGTCATGAAGGAGCCGTAATTGCCCATCCCTGGGCTAGATGCATCACATGCTAGCCACACCCACCCGTTTTAGTGAAGGGGGAAAAGTCACATGATGTGACACTGCGAGTTTGACAACCCTGGCTTAGAGAGTGCTGTAGAGAGTGTATGAAACGGTATATAAGTCTTATTGCTATTGCTATTTTATATTCATGTCAGGAACAGCACGTTCATATTGTGGGCAGGTTAATCTGATGTTTCATTAGATATAACTGGCCAGACCTGTTTTGCAGATGTGTTGGACTACAACCCCCACAATTCCACGGCAGCTTCCCCGGCATCTGGATGATGCTATATATCTGGATCCACTCCAATCGGGTTTCAGGCCTGGTTTCAGC